>CM040243.1:205847136-205862056 GCA_022545495.1 Chrysanthemum lavandulifolium | reverse complement strand
CACCGGCAATCAAGAAATCAAACCCATTTCGTAGAGGATTGTTGGCTCATGATGTATCTTCTCGCTTCCATACGGACATATAATTCTCGATCATCTAATAGCAAGATATCGGTCCAATCCCAAAGAATCCCACCTCACTGCAGCCAAAAGAATACTCGGTACAGAAGGAACCCCAAGACTTGGACTCAATTATCCAAAGTGCTCGTGGTTTGATCTCAAAGGTTACCGATTCGATTATCTTGGTCAACATGGACGAGAAAAAAGTACCTTAGGGTTCGTCAATTTCTTGGAGGAAAAGCGGTTTGTTGGAGTGCTAAAAGCAACAATCGGTGGCTATGTCTTGGTGACCGTCGAGTATGTGGCTATGCAGGATGTTGTGTGATGCGTGCAAACACGTCGAGCTAAATCACACAAGCCTCGCCACTTGTGAATGGCGGACCGTAATAAGCTAAAAACGCCTAACACGAATGCAATGAAGATCTGGGAGTATAGTGTTTCCCGGTCGTTATGTCCCAATGAGCTATCACGTTGGATTATCAAACGTAAAGTGATCCGGAGATTTGAGCGGAAAAGGAGATTGTGAATATGATTATAACTAAGGAAAAGCCAACAAATTACAACGGCTTAAATGCAAATTAAAGGAAATTAAAAAGATAAAAACTATTAAATAAACGCTATCACTATATTTAAAATGATGAACGTTTAAAACTTAAAACTTAAAACTTACATTTAAATTAAAAACTACGTTAACGTACAAAACAAAAAGTGAAACTTACACAATATAAATCCTAAAAATATGAAAAATACATTTTTACAATCCTAATGATAAAGAAAATATTTAGAAAAGAAAATTATTTTATAACTAATAAATTAATTATTATTAATTAAAACTATTTTAACTATTAAATAATTACCTAAAACACAAGAAAATATGAAATAAGGCTTGAAAAATAAAATTAAGACTTAGAAAATCTAAAATATCAAAGAGAATTTTCAAAACTATTTTTGTATTTTTACGAATATTTTGGATTTTCTAGGAATTAAAACTATTTAAAACTATTTAAATTGCTTAAAATACAAATTTTACTAAGAAAAATCTAGAAAAATATTTTTTTGGCTTTTATATTTATCTAAACTTAATAAAAATGAAAAATTATTTTTGAACCTTTTCTTAATTTTTTGTATTTAAAGCTAATTAAAAATGCTTAAAACTAATTTAAATTAAGAAAAATAGCAAACAAGCTTGGAAAAATCTGAAAATTTCAGGAAAACTCTAAAATTATATTAGGAAGCTAGGAAAATAGAAAACATGGGGTTATGTGCAAGAAATAGGGACTGATGTTGCAAGTTCTTGTGAAATAAGCACTTAAATAAGCAAATGGAAACAACAAGCCACCAACTTTTCACGAAGCTCTAAGCGCTAATAGAACTAAATGCAACAAATAATAACAAGTCTTAACCTCAGATTTGCAAGATTAACCAGATTAGATGATTTGAGATAATAAGCTAAAACAGTTTAGGGGGTCTACTTTGGGCATAAGCACAAGCTCCACTTTAAGCTAAAACGGAAAAACACCAATTGGAACCTAAAGCGACACTGGTAAGACCTAGCAAACCAAAACTCAGACATGGGTGAGCTCATATTGTAACACCGACATTTTATAAGTTTTAGAAATAAAATTTTATATTAATATTAGAATTTATAGGGGACGAATGATAGTATTTTATGAAGAAAAGGATTTAGAATGCATAATGGTTAGTAAAAGGACTATCGGTGCAAAACACTTAACAACAGAGGATTAACCTTGCCAAACTTCAAAACTTACAAGATAAGCGGGAGTATCTTTCCTTAAGATGAAGAAAACTCGAGATTTCAAAATATAAACACATATGTACATGTGTATGTTGAACGTGGCATGCTAGGATAAAAAGGATGGAAAATTTTTATTAGTTCTTTTATTAAGCTAAGATTAATATAAGGGTTTCAAGTATCATTTTGCAAGAGTGTTCATAATCAAGGAAAGGTGTTAAAAAGATAATCTCCATCAAGGTAAGTAGCTAAACACAAATTATGATTTCATGATTTATGATAGAAATTGAAGGTTTTAATTGTTTATTGCTTATTTAGAGGTTATGTCTTATTTAGAGGTTATGTAAACCTAGTTTTAATTTATGGTAATCATGATGAAATTGGAATTAGATGTGTTATTGCTATGATCATACTATGATAAGAATCATGTGGTCAAGTTATGGTAATTGATATAGAAAGATTCAATGCTAGTTGTTGTTGATAATGAAGTATGTCTCATTAAGGAGTGTTTGGAACAAGCTTATTGAGTGCTTAATTTAGCAAGAGAGCTTATGGGCCTGATGAAATATGATCTTAATATGTCAAATGAGATGTAAAATAAGTTTGGTGTATAATAGAATAGCTTATCATGAGTTTTGGGTCGAATTGGTAATAATTAAATTTGGGACAGCAAGGTTTTTCGAAGATGCGCAGACTTGAAAGGGCTGCTGTGAATAAACCGTTAAATCGGATTAAGATGAAATCTAAAGGAAAGTTGTAGCTCTCGGAGTGTACTTTAATTGTTATTCTTTGAGTTTTGGCTCAATTGGAAGTTAAATTGGCCTAAAGTTCAAATACAAAGAAGAATCTGTAAATTCTGCACAAAATATATTTTTAGAAAAGTGTGTTAATGATGAAATAAGACCTTAGGTGATCATGTTTAAGTTGTATAGACTCAATACATGTTAGATAAATGTGTTAGCATGTCCTAATAGCGTTAGAATGGTTATCTTGTGAGTAGGTGCTCGTGGGAAGCTTACTAACGCTAATTAAGACCTAGAGGTGAGTAACGGTGCATTAGCTTCATGTTAATAGATTAAACATGATGTTAGAACTTGTGCAAGGTTTTGGAGATGGCGAAACAAATCATGAATAATATGCTCACAAGAAGCATTATTGACAAGTTTAGCGTGCCTAAGAAATGCACGATATAGAACTCCCATAGTAGCATCCTAAGTGGATGACACGTGCTTTATAGTAGCATCCTAAGTGGATGACCAAGCATCCTATGTGGATGACCCGTGCTTGAAAAGCACTTACGTCCTAAGTGGACGACCCATATCGAAAAAGCACGTATAAATAGAAGCCGTCGGAAGAGTACTGGTTGGCTAGGAAGTTCTCACTCGTAGTAGGACGATTAAGCATCGCCTAGTCGAATGCACGTACTTAGATATCATGTTATCAATAAGAAAATTTAGAATCAAGCTTATGATTATGTCATGTACAAGTAGAAATACGACTATAAGTCGTGCCATTTAACCATGTTATAGATTATTATGTTTATGTTAGAAATTGCAAGTATCATTTCATATTTATTCCGTTTACTCACTAAGTCACAAGGACTTACCGTTTTCAGCTCATGTTTCATGTAGGTAATTGAAGATAGGCGATGGGGCTTGTAGAAATCGAGTAGGATTGCATTTGGGAGATTAACGGCTACGCTCGGGTATAGGTTACGAGCGGCTCATTCTAGCACTTTGATTCTACTTGTAATGCCCATGTGTCTTTCAAGGTTTAATATTAGTGTTAAAGTAGTTTATAATCGATTACAAGTTGTTTTAGTAGTCTCTGAACAAGTCATATGATATGTGTCGTGTAAAAGGGGCGTTTGGCATAAAGCCATTCTAGCCTAAAATGACCCATTTTGGTTATGTACGGTCTTATCGAATAGTAAATGTTATGTACAGTTTCTATGAAGTAAATATATGTCTAGTTTGGGTTATTTCGGTTTATGAGTTACGTCAAGTTAGTTTCTTTCAAAAAAAAAAAATCTAGAGTCGGGCGTTACAAGTTGGTTTCAGCGTTGGTTTGAGGGATTTAAGTATCCGCCGTTAGTAGGAGGGTACTTAGACTTAAACCATAGCTCGGTGACAACATAGAACATGTAGACCGATTATATGCTATATAGAATTGATTAGAACTATGTTTATATATGATTAGTAACCATGATGATGCCATGATTAGTTAAGCTTAGCATGTATAGAATTGCCATGTTCGATGAAGGCGTGTAGGAGTACATTAGTAGTATCACGATAGATAGGTCGTTTTAGTTATGACTCGAGATGAAATATGGTTGCAATAATGACATGTTTATATGACGAAGTATTATGACGCCGCCAGCGTGATAATAGTTACGTCATATAACTTGAATTTATTGAGATCATAGGACGCCTCGGAAATTTCTAAAATGGGAATAGGCAGACAGGTGAGCATCGACTTATATAATGCCATGTGTAAGTATTAGCATTTGAATAGATAGCATGTGATTATAGAAGTATGATTAGAGGTTATAGATAGAAATAGTTAAACTTATATGTCATAGTGTTTAATTTCGGTTGAGTAGAAATGACAAGTATTGAAGGTAACCCGAAATGAACGAGAAGCGCCAACCGTGAATGAAGAAGCCGTGGATCTAGTGCGAAAGAGAAAATACTCGAAAGGGAACAAGTCGTTGATGCGATCAAAGTAATATTAAAAGGGTTGGTATCGGGTGAAGTCACTCAGGCACTAGATACGACAATGCCGTCAATCGCTCAAAAGATTTACGAAGGCGTAAGTCGTGACTCGGTGGTAGGGCAAATTCATCTCCCATAGTGATTGGGACAAGAGATAATGTTGAGAAAATAAGGACTTAGAGAATCGGTTCAAGTATAAGGATTTCGCAGTGAGTAACCCTCCGGAGTTCCATGGGCGCAAGATCCGATAATCGATTCTGGTGGCTTTTAGACATGGAAGCATCATTTAGCATTCTTGGGTGTCCTCCGAATATCAAGTTAAGTATGCTTCTCATCTTCTTCGATCTGAGGCCAAGGATTGGTGGGATCCAATAAAGGTGCTAGTAGTTTAGAGGACGATGAATAGCATGGGGTGGAATGAATTTAAAGATATGTTTCTTAAGTACTTTTCTCCAGGTCGCAGAAGAAGAAGATTAGGCGAGAGTTTCGACTATGCATCAAACTCACCGAGTGCATAAGTGAGTTTACGGGTAAGTTTGTTGATCGGGCACGGTTTAATCCGATTATGCGGGTAATGAGAAACGATGATGGAACACTACACGACGCTATTAAGGAAAGACATTCGAGAGTTTGTTTCTATGAGGAGTTACCGGAAGTTTCGGAGTTGACTAATGTTGCATTAGATAGGAGCAAGAAACCTTGAAAGATGTGCCCGCTTATCAAGGAAAAGAAGTGATCAAGAAGAATTCCTGCAAAAGAACAAGAACCGAAAGTTCAAATAGACCAAGATCGAAAGAGATAGTGATCGAAATATGACTATCCGGTTTGCGAAATTTGTAAGAAGGCATCTTGGAGAATGTCGGGCAGGAAGGAATGAGTGTTTTCGTTGTGGTCAGGTTGGTCATTTTAGTAGAGATTGTGGGAAACCGACGAGGGTTTGTGAAATATGCCGCGGAACTGGTCATGATAGTAGAGATTGCCCGAGAGTGAAACCCGCGATACAACCCGATAGACAGATCAAGAATGCAGAAAGAAGAGGGTCAAGCGATGCAAGAGCTAAGGGTCGAGCGTACATGATGCCAGCAGATGAAGTCAAGAATGAAACCGGTGAAGGTTTAGGTACTTTAAGAATATGTTTATAGTTATGTTAGATAAGATTTAGAATTATTAGAAATAGAACTAGCACTAGTGTTAGAATAAGTGCAGTGGGGGAGACTTATTTGATAGGCAGAAATTAAGTAGAATAACTTCACAAGGATGTTCGTGAGGACACGAACAATTCGATGAGGGGAGAGTTGTAACACCCGACATTTTATAAGTTTTAGAAATAAAATTTTATATTAATATTAGAATTTATAGGGGACCAAATGATAGTATTTTATGAAGAAAAGGATTTAGAATGCATAATGGTTAGTAAAAAGGACTATCGGTGCAAAACACTTAACAACAGGGATTAACCTTGCCAAACTTCAAAACTTACAAGATAAGCAGGAGTATCTTTCCTTAAGATGAAGAAAACTCAGAGATTTCAAAATATAAACACATATGTACATGTGTATGTTGAACGTGGCATGCTAGGATAAAAAGGATGGAAAATTTTTATTAGTTCTTTTATTAAGCTAAGATTAATATAAGGGTTTCAAGTATCATTTGCAAGAGTGTTCATAATCAAGGAAAGGTGTTAAAAGATAATCTCCATCAAGGTAAGTAGCTAAACACAAATTATGATTTCATGATTTATGATAGAAATTGAAGGTTTTAATTGTTTATTGCTTATTTAGAGGTTATGTCTTATTTAGAGGTTATGTAAACCTAGTTTTAATTTATGGTAATCATGATGAAATTGGAATTAGATGTGTTATTGCTATGATCATACTATGATAAGAATCATGTGGTCAAGTTATGGTAATTGATATAGAAAGATTCAATGCTAGTTGTTGTTGATAATGAAGTATGTCTCATTAAGGAGTGTTTGGAACAAGCTTATTGAGTGCTTAATTTAGCAAGAGAGCTTATGGGCCTGATGAAATATGATCTTAATATGTCAAATGAGATGTAAAATAAGTTTGGTGTATAATAGAATAGCTTATCATGAGTTTTGGGTCGAATTGGTAATAATTAAATTTGGGACAGCAAGGTTTTTCAGAAGATGCGCAGACTTGAAAGGGCTGCTGTGAATAAACCGTTCGTCGGATTAAGATGAAATCTAAAGGAAAGTTGTAGCTCTCGGGTGTACTTTAATTGTTATTCTTTGAGTTTTGGCTCAATTGGAAGTTAAATTGGCCTAAAGTTCAAATACAGCAGACAACTGTAAAATTCTGCACAAAATATATTTTTAGAAAAGTGTGTTAATGATGAAATAAGACCTTAGGTGATCATGTTTAAGTTGTATAGACTCAATACATGTTAGATAAATGTGTTAGCATGTCCTAATAAGCGTTAGAATGGTTATCTTGTGAGTAGGTGCTCGTGGGAAGCTTACGGAACGCTAATTAAGACCTAGAGGTGAGTAACGGTGCATTAGCTTCATGTTAATAGATTAAACATGATGTTAGAACTTGTGCAAGGTTTTGGAGATAGCCGAAACAAATCATGAATAATATGCTCACAAGAAGCATTATTGACAAGTTTAGCGTGCCTAAGAAATGCACGATATAGAACTCCCATAGTAGCATCCTAAGTGGATGACACGTGCTTTTATAGTAGCATCCTAAGTGGATGACCAAGCATCCTATGTGGATGACCCGTGCTTGAAAAGCACTTACGTCCTAAGTGGACGACCCATATCAGAAAAGCACGTATAAATAGAAGCCGTCAGAAGAGTACTCGTTGGCTAGGGAAGTTCTCACTCATAGTAGGACGATTAAGCATCGTCTGGTCGAATCTGCACGTGCTTAGATATCATGTTATCAATAAGAAAATTTAGAATCAAGCTTATGATTATGTCATGTACAGTAGAATACGACTATAAGTCGTGCCATTTAACCATGTTATAGATTATTATGTTTATGTTAGAAATTGCAAGTATCATTTCATATTTATTCCGTTTACTCACTAAGTCACAAGGACTTACCGTTTTCAGCTCATGTTTCATGTAGGTAATTGAAGATAGGCGATGGGGCTTGTAGAAATCGAGTAGGATTGCATTTTGGGAGATTAACGGCTACGCTCGGGTATAGGTTACGAGCGGCTCATTCTAGCACTTTGATTCTACTTGTAATGCCCCATGTGTCTTTCAAGGTTTAATATTAGTGTTAAAGTAGTTTATAATCAGTTACAAGTTGTTTTAGTAGTCTACGAACAAGTCATATGATATGTGTCGTGTAAAAGGGGGCGTTTGGCATAAAGCCATTCTAGCCTAAAATGACCCATTTTGGTTATGTACGGGTCTTATCGAATAGTAAATGTTATGTACGGTTTCTATGAAGTAAATATATGTCTAGTTTGGGTTATTTAGGTTTATGAGTTACGTCAAGTTAGTTTCTTTCAAAAAAAAAAAAAAAAAAAAAAAAAAAAATCTAGAGTCGGGCGTTACACATATGAGCCCTATGCAACCTGGACAAAAGCGAGGAAACCTCGGGTTTATAATAAGCCCCGTGAACAGGCACTTGACACCCAAAGAAAGCTGTTTAGAGCTTTTAAGAAAATTGTAAAATTCTACTAAAATGGTAATAAGGATAAAGACCAGTTGAAGTTTTTAGAATGCCAAGTTTCACTGAAAATGGCTCAAAAATGAAGCCATGAAAAATCCTTCTAATCTAGCTCAAATCCATTTTTTATGTTTTGACTTTTGAACAAAAACTGAAATGTTGACTTTGATGAGATTTGGATACAATTTAAGCACTGATTATGAAGTGTTATGATCAAATAAAGCTAATGTAATATATGTTTAACATTCTAAACACAAAACAAGGATCTGCTAATCCAAATCCACAACAAGGAACAAGTTAAGACAGACACTTGATGTTTTGACTTTTTGAGCTAGCAGGCACAAGACTTTGACAGATATGAGCTCAAATATGCTACACAAACATGATCCAACAAGAAGCATACACTGAACAAACCTATGAGACAGATTTATCAGCAAACCCAAACACACCTTTATCTTACTGTTATGAAGATTAAAAGAGACAAACACTTTTCAAACTTGTATCAATGATCCAGATACATCTATATAACCTAAATACAGCTTATTGAACAGATAAAACTTATTATAAACCACAAGAGCAGATTATGCTATAAAATTTGGAAATAACTTACAAGTGGTCCTAAGCCACAATGGCTTGCAACAACAACCAGTGACCACTAGCCTATTCAACTTGACCCAATGAACTCTGAACTAACCCAAATCCATAACTGAATCAACCCATTTCATTTCCATTTCCATTTACGCCCAAATCCACCTTGTTTGACTTTCTTTGACCAAAGTTCAATTTTGCTAAAATCTTAAATGCGAGCTTATAGAAAGCTATTAGAAGCTTGTATAAGCTTATTGGAATTAAGAAATGAGCTTATTGAAGCTTGGATGCAAGAAATAGAAACCGAAATTTCCAACAAGTGGTGTACAAATTTGAAATGTGAACAATAACGAGTTTATACTTAAAAGTTGATAATTCGATACAAATACCTTACTTTGATACTAAGAAACAAAATATTTCGAAATTACATTAAATTAAAAGCTTTTAATGAAAAGCGACATAAGTGAAAAATAAACTAAAACTACTCTCTCTCTTGCTTCCTTTGCTATCTTTTATAAACCAAACATCTTCTCTCCTTCCGACCAATTCCAAAGATTCATCTCAACCTTTGATGGCTCAAAATGATCCTAGTCGTTTAAACAGATTTTGGCGCCAAAATGAGCTTTTGACAATTGGGGTTGAGTGAGGAGGGGAGATACAATTAATGATCCTTGGATGTTAGTTGTAGGTGGGGGACATGGTGGAGTGGAATTGAGGAGGGGATGGGTTGTGGCTTTGTTGCAGGATAGCAGTGGGAGAGAGACTTTTTGGCGCCATGGGGTGTTTGACCAAGCTTTTGACCGAGTTAATAATAGAAGGGGTTCACAATTCATTATGACGGGGTCCAAGGTTAGGTGGTCCAAAATGGTTAAATGACAAGGCGAAGGTTTAAATGACAAGGACTAGTTATGTAATTTTCTCAAAATCAAGGACCAATCCCGCCAATTCAATCAAATTTTCTTCCAAGGACTAAAAGTGACAAAGTTCGAGAATGCAAGGACTAAACTTGCCATTTCAATTTTCCAGGGGCCATTTTGCCAAATTTCAAAGTTGAAGGACCAAACTTGTAATTTCTCAAACTTTTATATTTTTCACCAAAGGACTAAATTTGACAACTTATGATTTAAAAGGACCTTTGGTGATTTTTCTTTGAAATTAGGATTCAGGGACTATTTTGACAACTTTTGAAACTTGGGGGTGAAACGCCAATTATGCATACTTTGCTCATTTTTCATCCGATTTTGAACATTTTGCATCCGAAACATATAAATGCAATTTTGGAATATTTTCAAGATTTTGATGCATTTCGAGCATTTTTAAGCGTTTAGCTCGATTGACTAAAAATGATGAGTATTTACACACTCATCAATCCCCCACACTAAACTATTGCTAGTCCCTAGCAATATTTTGAGAAAACTTAATGGATTTGAATCTCTTTACCAAAAGCCATTACTTACGAGTAGCCAAATGTTTCAGCTTCAAGTAAGAACCATGGTACACCGATAACTATGTGATTTTGAGCAAACCACCGACTTCCAACGGATTTGATTTGTCTTTACGAAGTCGTTTGCTCTGGACTAGCCAACTCTTAGATAAATTATCAATATTATCTTTGGTGAGTGATTACCAATTATGGTTTTTCCATCGCCTTTACCACAAGCCATAACCTTGCGGGCTAGCCAACTCTTCACTTTTTAGGATATGGTGAAATGAATACCATACAATTTTGGGCAAATTGCAAGTCGTCAACGGATTTGAGATATCTTTACCAAGAGCCGCTTGCTCTGGATTAGCCAATCCTTTTGTTTTTTAGACAAAGTGATCGATAATCAAATGAGTAAGTGCAAACACTTACTCCAAAAAAATTTTGGCCAAAACGGGGAATTAGGCTGTATAATTACATGATAAAATTCGTGAAAATTCCCCACACTTAGAAATGAATATTTCCTCAATATTCAAAGTACCCGTGTTATGCCGAAACAAAGAACGTAAAAGGAAATACTACTACCATTATTTAGAAAGATGATTTTTTTTTTTTTTTTTTTAATTGTAAACATACGGGCAACCCCCCACACTAGGGTGGTAGAAAGTTAGAAAGAAGTCGAAATATGGGTGAAAACCCATATGGCATGCTCTTTTTTGATTCCCAGTCGCTAGCTTGACTCGACCCCGTATTCATTTGTTCATGGGAAAGTAACGTGGAAAACCAATCTCGATCGGACTTTCGCTCACAATGTTAATAAACATATGAACATCGAGAAAGTTCCACACCGACGAGATACAACCTCGGTATTGTTAATAGTAGAAACTATAAGGGATGATACCGGGTCAAGATGGTGTCCTCATTCCGAAAGAGAAAAGGAAAGAGCAACCACACCATCCGTGAAGAATGGAATAAAGACGTACATGAATATGCAAGTCCATTCCTCGTGAGAGAGAAGCAAATCACCGTTTTGACATCTTTAAGCTTAAACTTGAAGTTTATATGGTGATTGTCAAGAAGATGTCCCGGAGGGAGGGTGGGAAATGGTTCTTCAATCAATGACTTTCCAGAAAAAGGATGTCTCCTCCTGATCAAAGTAAGTGTTATCAATTCCCGTTGGAATTGACTCATCACTAAGAAAGGCATCGAATTCATTCCAAAGTTGTCATCTTCCTCATCGGAGTGAGAGAAGGGATGGAAGAGTCGAATAAGACTGAGGATGATGGATCATTTTGAGCAATTCATCAATGGGAAGAATGTCTCCATTGGATCACAAACATCATCATCCAACTCGGATGAAATCAAGAGAGTTTGGTTTCATCCACGAGTTAACAATCTCGGCGCGACAAACCGATTCCCGAGGTGGGACAAGTGGTGTGCTCTTAGAGCTAGCGCTTCCACCACTTCCGAGTAAGTCTCCGATTCTAGATCATCATCATCAAGAACACTTTGACATCCTCGGTACAACTTTCAAACCACTTGTTTGAACCGTGGTTGATTTTCAAAGCTTTAAGCTCAAGACGCTTTTGAAAACTCCTCTTAACCGTGAAGTTTGAGAGTGTTGCATTGAATCTTTCGGATCTTTGATCAATTGTGGCAACACTGCTTGTACTGAGGTTTGGAGTTCTGCTGATATTCAACGTGAGCTCTTCGTTGTCAACTCGAATGGTCAACTCTTCACAGAACACATCAATCGAGCACCACTCGCTCTTAAGAAAGCTCTCCCAAGATGAGGGAACTCTAGGATCCATCAAGTCTACTACAACAAAGTCAAGAGGAAGTGAAACTTTCCCACTTTCATCACGACATCCCCGGCTATCCCAAGTGGACGAGTTACAGTGCGGTCCGCTAGCTCGAGTGTCATACGAGTGGATGAAAGTTTAGGAAGGACGCTTCTTCCATACCGAGAGTGGCATGAGGTTAATGCTAGCGCCAAGATCGCCAAGGCGGAGCATTGAAACATCCCCAAGAAATCACACGGGATTAAAACCGGCCAGGTCTTCAAGCTTTTCGGAAGCTTATTAAGAACGGCGGCGAGCATTGCTCATTTAGAGGGTTTTCGCCATCTCGCATAACTTATCTTTGTTGCTCAAGAAGCCTTTAAGTGTGGATGCAAATTTAGGCATTAGAACGAGAGCATCAACGGCTTATATCAAAGTGTAGCTCATTGAAGATTTGGAAAAATTTTCCATTTGCTCTTTGTTTTGTCTTTGAGCTTCTCATCATTCATTCTTGATGGGTAAGAAGTCGACTAGACTTTTGAGCCGGATGGAAGTGGTTTCGCTCAGATTTTCTTCGAACTTGGTTCCGGACTTAAAACTTGACTACCAAAGGTGGGGCGTGTGCGGTGCCTTGGGCTCGAGAATTGCACCTTGTCCGTTGTATCCTTGGTAACTTGACTCAATGCCACAGGAGGAGGGGCATAGAGTCGGTGGTCCATGTGCGTCTTACCACTACGAGTGGTGACGGCTTTCAACTCGGCATTGGGATTAGGATGGTATTGCTGGAGTCCTCCCCGAAGATGATGAAGCTTTGTTCATATTCATGTTCATGAAACCGCCATCATATTCTTTAACTCATTTGTCTGCCGAGACATTGTGGTATCAATTTCCTTTTTAAGCTCAACTCATGTTATTGATCCGAGTTTGCATTGAACGATGCTCGACTCAAGAATTTTCATGAAGTCATTTGGCATGGGAGCTTGAGGAGGTTGTTGATAACTTTGATGATTCGAGATTGATATGGTTGAGGTTGGTTGAAATTGTTCCGCTTTTGATTGAAATTTTGAGAGTTATTGAAATTTTGTCCTTGATTGAACAAAGCGATTTTGATTGCCATGGTTTTGCACAGGAGGAAAACCGGTGGTGTCATACCGCTAGGTGCACCTGTGAGTGAGGATCACCATGGTCGGTATTGATTGTGGTTTACCGGCTACGGAGCTTGGTAAAAGGAAGCATAGGTTGCTTGACAATCATAATACTGCGTGTGGACCACTACAAGTTTCACACACCTTGTTTACGGCTTTGACCGGTTCAAAGCTTATGAATTTCGCTTTGATTTCCTTAACATCCTTAATCATACAACGGATGGCATCCGTTAGAGCAGATTATCGAGTCGCTAACTCGGAGAGTTACCGGATGAAGAAGAAGAAGGAGGGTTAGGAGTATTGACTTTGTTGCGAGAAATAGAACTTTGATTTTGCTCGCAAATCTCAATCACATCTTTAGGTCTACGATTCAAGATATTGCTACCGCGTCGCATTCAAGGAATCTTGATCGCTACTGCTCAACCCATTGTAAAAGATATTGACTTGTTGAAGCTCAGTGAATTCATGATGGGGAATTTCCGAGGAGATCTTTGAATCTCTCCCATGCCTCTCAAAGTTTTCATCGAAATTTTGACGAAATCCGAAATTTCATTTTTAAGATTAGTCGCCTTTGATGGAGGAAAGAAATAATTCACAAACTTTTGAACAAGATCCTCCCAAGTTTCGATAGATCGAGGGGTTCTTTTTCCGCCCAAATCCGGTCTGTCCCCTCAGCGAGAATGGAAAAAGCATCAACTTGATGACTTTTTGTGGTACATCCTTGAAATTGATAGTTGAGGTTAACTTGTTAAACCAACGGATGTGCAGACACGGTCTTCTCGATCAAACCCGTGGAATTGATTTGTAGACACAAGTTGGATCAAATGTCTTCAATTCAAAGTGATCGAGTTGATTATCGGTAGAATGATGGCATTCCATAACCCTCGGTGGGTGCTTGGAGCATTTCCTCCATAGTACGTTAAATCGCCATATTGTTGATTGAAATAGTGCGAATCTCGGGTTCGACTATTTGGGCAAGACGCCTACGAGAACGCCTTCTTGGAATTTCGCTAGATCACGCAGGACTCAATGATCTAGAAGAACGAGCGATGCACTAGAGTCAACTCTAAGGAATCTCGAGTTAAGGAGAGAAATGGAATTATGAAAATCTTTCGATGAGAATGAGAATTATGAAGACGTTTATAAAAATTGGGGTGAGAAGAATCTTTTAGGTTTTCCGGTTCTCAAACGTAGATATCACAACAAAATCAATTAACACAAAATCGAGGCAAAACAACAAAGTGAACTTAACCAATAATCACAATATGAATGGCTTTTTGAAAAAGGTACACCAATCACAAGGACACAAAGGCAAGTTTTAAATCTTTAGTTCGAACTTATTATGGTCGCACCCCAGCTAGGTAGTGCAATCGCCTTGGTTTTGTGGTAATCTTTTAAGTTGTTTATTATTAAGAAAACGATTTAATCTTTTGTATTTTTATTTTGATACATATAGAAACAAAAGAAAATATTTTTGTGTTTTATAATGCTTAGTTTTGGTTTTTGGATTTTTATAAGAAAATATGGATATATATATAGATGATAGATGGATGATATAAACAAATGAGTGAGTATTCAAACAACTAATGCGCTAGACGAAGACAATTACCACAGCCCCAAGCAATGCGCCAAAATTTGATGCGTGCCCAAACAATCGAAGTTAAATCACACAAGCTCGCCACTTGTGAATGGCGCATCAGTAATAAGCTTAAACCGCCTAGCACGAATGCAATGAAGATCCGGGGAGTATAGTGTTTCCGGTCGTTATGTCCCAGCGAGCTATCAAAGGATTATCAAACGTAAAGTGAT
>CM040243.1:205802470-205847036 GCA_022545495.1 Chrysanthemum lavandulifolium | reverse complement strand
GTATCTTTGTGAGAAAGGTGATGATCATTTGTGGAGCTTGGTCTTTGCTACGAAGAAAGTAGACCCAAGTCCATCGCGAGTAGTCATCAACAATTACTAAGATGTAGCGTTTGCCATTGATCGCTTGCACGCGATCGGGCCACACAAATCCATGTGAAGAAGATGAAGCACATGTCGAGAGTCGTGTTCCACCTTTGAAGGAAAATGAGCATCGAGTGCTTTTCCCTTGTTCACAGTCGAACAAAGGTGATCTTTTCAATACCGGAATCGGGGAGTCCTTCAACTAGTTTGTGTCGAGCAAGGTTGGTGATGGTTTGAAAGTTTAAATGTGAGACGACGGTGCCATAGCCATGATTTTGTAGATGTTGCCTTTGAAAGTAAGCAAATGGGAGAGAAGCAACCATTGATGAGTGTCTAAATACTCATCATTTTATATCGTTAATGCCAAAACATCCAAAACACTGTAAATGCTTCAAAATGATGAAAATATCATAAATAAGTGTTTTATATGTTTTAAATGCAAAAACATCAAAATCTGATGAAAAACGTATCAAGTTTGCATAATTGGCAGTTTTAGTCCCCCAAGTTATAAAAGTTGTCAAAATTAGTCCCTGGTAATTCAAAAACTTGTAAAATATCATTTTAGGTCCATGAGATTCAAAAGTTGTCAAAATAATCCTTTGAAGTTTAAAAATCACAAATTTACAACTTTGGTCCCTCAACTTTGCAAAAGTGTCAAAATTAGTCCCTAAGGTTTTAAAAATAAGAAAATAATCAAAATAAACCTTATACTATTCATTAATGACAAAATGGTCCTTATGATAAACTTTTGGGAATTTACACCTTTAGTCCCTAAAAATCCAAAATTACATATTAGGTCCTTAAAGTTTAAAATGAAATAAAATACAACTTTGGTCCTTGTATTATTCTTATATGGCGGGTTTGGTCCCTTGAAGGAAGTTTGGAATATTAACAAGATCAGTCCTCAAGAATTGGCAATTTACATTTTTAGTCCTTGTGTATTACTAAGCTACAAACCAAATGGACCCTTATTATTAAACCAACCCATTACCAATCCACCATCGCCCAACCCCAAGCCCAAAACCGCATCGACCCAACTTTTTAAATCAAATAATACCGCCTACACTATTCACCTTCCTCCTCAACCTGTTTCACTCAATACCAATGGTTTTTAACCACCGGTTTTCCACCTTTCACCTCCACATCACCTCCCAAATGCCTTTTTCCACCTCCACACCAATCCAAAGCCCATTAATTCGTAAAACCCGCTTCAAGACTTTTGGCCAAAATGCCAAGTGTACGATTCGATGCATCAAGAGTCGGAATGAGGTGGGATTCACCGAGGTCGACAAGAGATATTGGAGGTCAATAAATACGAGAAAAGGTGCAATGGAGATGATAAGTAGAGTAGTTTTAGTTTAGTTTAATATCGCTGTAGTTCAATCTTAATTTCAAAGGTAATTTAATCTTTTCAAGTATCTTGTTTAAGTTATTTAAAGTGTTTGAGAACCTTTTCATTTTCAATTTCGGTTTTAAGTTACTTTTCAAGTTTATGCCATTTTCAATTTCAAAATTCTCATGATAATCTAGATGTGTTTGTATCATGTTTTTGGATCAAGTAAGCTCGATAAGCTCCTAGTAGCTTGTTTAAGCTATCGTAAACATTTTAAATTCATTTCATAGCTCTAATAGAAAAATTCATAAAAATACTAAAAATTAGTGTAATTTCAAAAGGCATGGATATGAAGATCAAGACCGTGCGGTGGTATATTTTGGATTGGTTTATGGTTTAGAGCTTCTTGGGAAGCCATAGGGTGTGATTTCACCACCGGTTCGGGTTCTTGTGCATGATCTCGCTTGTAAGCCATTTTCCAAAATTTTGCATCTCGCTTCTATTAGTAATTAAAACCTGGTAATTATAGTTTAATCATGTTTAAATACAGTTAGTATAAGGTTTTTAATTGATTGTATGATCTTAATCCTTGGAATCCTTTGTTTAGCTTCATAACTGCTTCATTAATCAGTGTTTGGATTTGTTGATTCAAAACTGCTAAAGGCCAGTAGAGTTGATATTCATTGTTGTTCTAAGTTATAATAAGTCATTTTAGCTCAGACAAGTCATAAAATATAGTCTTAGTTTAGCTGAAAGTCAAAATTAGTATTAATCTCACCAAATTAGTTAATCATAAGAGTTTTCATTGCATATCTCATCAAAGTTGTTTATAATTAGGTACTCTAGCTTAAATTAGCCTTAATACGACAATATAACATAAACAATCATTTAGGATCATTCAAATCTCATAAAAGTCAACCGCTTAGTGTAATATAGAAAGTCAAATTTTTACTTGGTCGTTTTGAATAAACCTTAGAATTTCACTTTGTGTGTTTACTATTAAGATTCAAATTTTATAATCTTCTAGGTTATTAAACTTTAGTTGCTCAAGAAAAATATAAAATATTAGATCGCCTTTTATCGCCTTTTAGAGTGCTTATTTTCTTCTTTCTTTTGAACCCCTTGTCTCGCATAAGTGCCTGTGCAGGTACGATTTTGGTACCTTACTTCATAAGCTCTCACAAGCTCATTAGCTAGCTTAATTATGTGAAACTTAGCTTTTGAGAAGCTCACCTAGCTGCCTCAAGGATCCAAGTTTGTTTTTTCCATCTTTAGTTTATTTAATGGGTCTGCTTAGAGCTTTTCATTTGTCCCATTTCATTCAGTTCAATAACTAGTCAGTGTTTTCATCAGTTTTACATAAGCTCCTCAAGAGCTTATTTGTATAAGCCAAACTTTGTAAAATAGTTTTTAGAAAGTAAACCGGTTAACTTGTTAAGTCCATAGTCCTTTTCATTTCCAAGCTTATATAAGTGCTTAAAAATAAGTTGGAAGTTGCTTAGAAAACCAAGTAGTATCTTTGTAACAAAGACATGTTTATGCTTATTTTGGCTTATTTTTGTGCTTATTTCTAGATCTTCATGCTTTCTCGCTTTCATTTTAGCTTTTATAAGTTCTTTGCTTATTTCAAGTCCATTTTGCTTATTGAGTAGCTTATTAGCTTTTTGGTTTAAGCTTTTAGCTTATTTCTTTTGTTTCTTGCTTCTTGTTGGTAAAAGTAAGCTCTAACAGAACTTATTTGTGGTTTTTATAATAAGTCATAGTTATAAAAGTTGTTTATCTTGATGTGCTTAATAAGTTGCAAAAGAAAATTGAAAAATAAAATGTTTTGGCAAAAGGGGTAGGCGTGCTCGAACCCGAGACCTCCCCTTATAGGAGAGTGTTAGCATTGTACCGTAAGTCAAAGCGCCTTGGGTCTTTTTTTCTGCTTTTAGTTTGCATAAGATAATCTCTTATATACGCTTATTCCCGCTTAGCTTATTAAGTGTTTTAGCTTATTACTAGCTTATTCGATTGTAGCTTTTTCAAGTTTTCTAATTTTCATAAATCCATATTAGTGTTAAGTATTTTAGAAAAAGTTTGATTTTTCTCATAAGTTTTAGTATTTTAAATATTTAATTAGTGTAAAATCTTATTTAAATCATAATAAAAATATAAAAGTCTAAAAATACAAATCTTTTTCTAAAATTTTCTTTTATCATATATTTTGTAAGAAAATTAGTTTTACACTCTTAGGCCTTTTATTTCATAAAATTTACGTTTTTGCTTATGCCCAATACCATTTTCGTAAATAACGCTGCTTCCATTTTAAATAACGTTTTTAAATATTTTGAGTTTACGCTTTAGTTAATATAGTTTATTTAAGTTATTTTATTTTATAAAATCACATAAACGCTCATCGATCCGTAAAAATAGTGATAGCGTTTATTTAATAGATTTTAACTTTTAATCTTTTAATTTGCATTTAAGTCATTATTTGTAAATCTTTTCTTTAGGTAATTTTCCATCAATACCCTTACCGATCACTATCCTTAGTGATCATTCTATCATCTCAAGTTGTTTTAAACACCAATTCATCCTCCGTGGGACATAACGACCGGGAATCCCTATATTCTCGATCTTAATTGCATTAGTGTTTGAACAGCTTTTAGTCTCGTTAGATTTGACCGTTCGGACACAATCAAATTTTAGGCGCCACGGGCGGTCAGAAGCGTGTTTTAAGCATTTCCGCACCCATACTTGTGCATATACCATCGTTTGTAAACAGTCAGAAGTTTTTCAAAACCAAAGTTCATTAACACTTTTCCTAAAGTGTTAACAACACCAAAAACATTTTTTATTCAAGTTTTCAACAAACACAAAATCCAAAAATATTTTCATTTTTGTTTTACAAAATGTTTATTCAAAATCCAAAAATATCCATCTTTACCCTCTCACATCTTTGATTCTTCATTTCACCCTCTAGAACCATTTGATTCTTTCTATGTCTTATCCTCACCCTCTTGATTGTCAATGGTGTGGTGGTCCTTATAATGGTGGTAATTGCCCCGATTGTAGCATGGTGGAATCAGAAACGGTCCGTTTATAACGGGATCCTCTTCCTACCATAACACGACTGATTTATTCCATCACTACCACATTGTGAGACTCGGCGGTTTCTTGTTGTGAGCATGCGTGGTGGTTCACATTCCAGCTTCGATTGTCAATCAGAAACACGCTTGTCTATGAGCGTGTTCCCGATAACAATTATGACTACAACACATACCACTCACACCACATCGGTTTCTTGTTGTGAGTATTGTGGAGGTTCTCACTCTAGCTCGGATTGTCAAACAGGGAATCCATTTCCTTGTAACAATTACGACTACCCATCTCCACAGTACCAAATGATTCAAGCAACTCCTCATGAAACTACGACAGACCTTCTACTGAAGAGTCTTGAGTTATTAAAAGAACTTAAAGAGGAGTCGGCTATGTCCTCCCAAGATAATCCAAATGAAAAATCCATGGAAGTTTTGTTAGCTGAAGAGCGGGATGCTAAATTAGATTCCCAGATTGCCATTGAAAACATTGTTAGGGAATCAATTAGACTACAAAAAGCATTCAAATCTAGCTCTCAATTCCATTTCATTCACGATGACGATGATGATGAAGATACCTTGATATTCTACAATTTTATTCATCAAGTTCATCGCTTGAGATTCCATCCGTGGAAATACGAGGGAGAAAAGAATATGACCAATCACTAGCGAGAAATAATGGAACTTGTAGAATCCATAACGCTAGTCCTTCTCAACTCCCGCCCATCTGCTATCACACCCGAGGTTCACACTCACTCTCTGAACATGGGGGATGAGCTTCTTGACACTGTTCCTGAAAAGGAACCGGACGAATTCATAAAGTCTAGTGTCGAGAACCTTGTCCCAATCCCGAGAGAGTCACAGGGAATTCTCGAGCATTTGTGTGATGTCCCTATCCCTCTTGTCTTCCAAAATGATCATATTGAGATGTTCTCTGATTCTGATGAGGACTATTCTTTATCTTGTGGAGACATAAGTTATGTGGGTGAATTACCTTCTGAGCTTGTCAGCTTAGGAGAAGAGAATGATGAAGAAATAATCCAAGACGAAGCTCTTCGTCTTACAGTATTGAATGTTAATCTTCTCATTTCTAGAATCGAGGCTTTTATTGAAGAGCCTACTTCATATCCTATCCCCTTTGAGGATAGTAAACTTTTCTTCGATGATTCTATTCCGGAATTGCAAACGCTCCATTTTGATCATACGGGAGAAGATTAGTGGTATTACCACTTCTCATTCTCATAATTCTCTCCCGATTATGAATCATTTACTTTGATGAGTTCCCGGTGAACTCACCAAATCAATCCCGAATATGAATCATTTTCCTTTGAGGAGTTCTCCGTGAACTCACTCATATCATATCTCCACCGGAGTATGATAACTTCTATTTTGATCTAGACACACCCGGATATGTCTGACCAATTGAGCTTAATCGATAAGATTCATGAAACCATGAATTCTCCCGCGAGTGATGATGAGTTAATCATGATTATTATCATGACTTTCTTTCTCTTCACCTATCCCGTAGCTTCTCCCTGCTCTTCACTCCTTCGGAATGAAGACATTATCTTTGACCCGGCATTTTCATTAATCATTTTGAGCGGGTTCTCAGATATCTCATCGGTGTGGAACTTTCATGTACTTAAATGTTTATACAAACATCGTGAATGAAAGTCCGATGGAGATTGTCTCTTCCAATTTGCTTCCCATGAACAAATTATACGGGCGAGTCAAGCTAGCGACTCCTGGTAATCAAAAACAAGAGGTGAACATGGGTTTTCACCCATGTGTGCCGCTTAGTGTGGGGAGATGCCCCACATGTTGTATATAGACCTTAAAAAATGATGAAAATTGTAAATATTCAAAAGAGAATAATTGTTGTGTTTCTACACTTAGTTAGTAATATTATCTTTTACGTTCTAAGTTTCAGATTACAATGGTACTTTGAATATTGAGGACAATATTCATTTCTAAGTGTGGGGAAATTCGCTAATTTTGATCATAAATGTACCCTTTAGTCCCTTTTTCCCCAAAATGGCCAAATTTTAAAATTTTTATTTAGTGGAAGTACTATGTACTAAACACAACAAATGGTAATCAGTCCACCATGTCTAACCCACATAAGGATTGGCTAATCCAGAGCAAACGGCTCTTGGTAAAGATTTATCAAATCCGCTTATGGCTTACAATTTGCCTAAAATTGTATGGTGTTCAACTCACCATATCTTTAAAAGTGAAGAGTTGGCAGCCCAAGTTTATGGCTTGTGGTAAAGGCGCTGAAAATCCATAATTGGTAATCGACTCACCAAAGATAATTTTGATAATTTATCTAAGAGTTGGCTAGTCCGTATGGTACGGCTTTCGTAAAGACAAATCAAACTGCTGACAAATTTTATGATTTGCTCAAAATCATTTGGTTATCGATGTACCATGGTTCTTACTTGAACTCAAACATTTGGCTACTCCGTAAGTAATGGCTTTTGGTAAAGAGATAAAATCCATTAACTTTTTCAAATCATTGCTAGGGACTAGCAATATCTTAGTGTGGGGGATTGATGAGTGTCTAAATACTCATCATTTTATATCGTTAATGCCAAAACATCCGAAAACACTCGAAAATGCTTCAAAATGATGAAAATATCATAAATAAGTGTTTTATATGTTTTAAATGCAAAACATCAAAATCGATGAAAACGATCAAGTTTGCATAATTGGCGCTTTAGTCCCCAAGTTATAAAAGTTGTCAAAATTAGTCCCTGGTAATTCAAAAACTTGTAAAATATCATTTTAGGTCCATGAGATTCAAAAGTTGTCAAAATAATCCTTTGAAGTTTAAAAATCACAAATTTACAACTTTGGTCCCTCAACTTTGCAAAAGTGTCAAAATTAGTCCCTAAGGTTTTAAAAATAAGAAAATAATCAAAATAAACCTTATACTATTCATTAATGACAAAAATGGTCCTTATGATAAACTTTTGGGAATTTACACCTTTAGTCCCTAAAAATCCAAAAATTACATATTAGGTCCTTAAAGTTTAAAAAATGAAATAAAATACAACTTTGGTCCTTGTATTATTCTTATATGGCAGGTTTGGTCCCTTGAAGGAAGTTTGGAATATTAACAAGATCAGTCCTTGAAGAATTGGCAATTTACATTTTTAGTCCTTGTGTATTACTAAGCTACAAACCAAATGGACCCTTATTATTAAACCAACCCATTACCAATCCAGCTACTGGCCCAACCCCAAGCCCAAAACCAGACCCGACCCAACTTTTTAAATCAAATAATACCGCCTACACTATTCACCTTCCTCCCTCAACCCTGTTTCACCAATACCGGTGGTTTTTAACCACTGGTTTTCCACCTTTTCACCTCCACATCACCTCCCAGCTGTCTCTTTCCACCTCCACACCAATCCAAAGCCCATTAATTCAGAAAACCTGCTTCTAAGACTTTTGGCGCCAAAATGCCAAGTGTACGATTCTGATGCATTGAAGAGCTGGAATGAGGTGGGATTTGACCAGAGGTCGACAAGAGATATTGGAGGTCAATAAATACAGAGAAAGGTGCAATGGAGATGATAAGTAGAGTAGTTTTAGTTTAGTTTAATATCGTTGTAGTTCAATCTTAATTTCCAGTGTAATTTAATCTTTTCAAGTATCTTGTTTAAGTTATTTAAAGTGTTTGAGAACCTTTTTCATTTTCAATTTCAGTTTTAAGTTACTTTTCAAGTTTATGCCATTTTCAATTTCAAAATTCTCATGATAATCTAGATGTGTTTGTATCTGTGTTTTTGGATCAAGTAAGCTCGATAAGCTCCTAGTAGCTTGTTTAAGCTATCGTAAACATTTTAAATTCATTTCATAGCTCTAATAGAAAAATTCATAAAATACTAAAAATTAGTGTAATTTCAAAAGGCATGGATATGAAGATCAAGACCCATGCAAGGTATATTTTGGATTGGTTTATGGTTTAGAGCTTCTTGGGAAGCCATAGGGTGTGATTTCATCACCGGTTCTCGGTTCTTGTGCATGATCTCGCTTGTAAGCCATTTTCCAAAATTTTTGCATCTCGCTTCTATTAGTAATTAAAACCCGTAATTATAGTTTAATCATGTTTAAATACGTTAGTATAAGGTTTTAATTGATTGTATGATCTTAATCCTTGGAATCCTTTGTTTAGCTTCATAACTGCTTCATTAATCAGTGTTTGGATTTGTTGATTCAAAACTGCTAAAGGCCAGTAGAGTTGATATTCATTGTTGTTCTAAGTTATAATAAGTCATTTTAGCTCAGACAAGTCATAAAATATAGTCTTAGTTTAGCTGAAAGTCAAAATTAGTATTAATCTCACCAAATTAGTTAACTGTTAAGAGTTTTCATTGCATATCTCATCAAAGTTGTTTATAATTAGGTACTCTAGCTTAAATTAGCCTTAATACAGCTTAATATAACATAAACAATCATTTAGGATCATTCAAATCTCATAAAAGTCAACTGCTTAGTGTAATATAGAAAGTCAAATTTTTACTTGGTCGTTTTGAATAAACCTTAGAATTTCACCGTGTGTTTACTATTAAGATTCAAATTTATAATCTTCTAGGTTATTAAACTTTAGTTGCTCAAGAAAAATATAAAATATTAGATCGCCTTTTATCGCCTTTTAGAGTGCTTATTTTCTTCTTTCTTTTGAACCCCTTGTCTGCATAAGTGCCACTGTACGCATTTTGGTACCTTACTTCATAAGCTCTCACAAGCTCATTAGCTAGCTTAATTATGTGAAACTTAGCTTTTGAGAAGCTCACCTAGTCGCCTCAAGGATCCAAGTTTGTTTTTTCCATCTTTAGTTTATTTAATGGGTGCTTAGAGCTTTTCATTTGTCCCATTTCATTCAGCTCAATAACTAGTCGTTGTTTTCATCGCTTTACATAAGCTCCTCAAGAGCTTATTTGTATAAGCCAAACTTTGTAAAATAGTTTTTAGAAAGTAAACCGTTAACTTGTTAAGTCCATAGTCCTTTTCATTTCCAAGCTTATATAAGTGCTTAAAAATAAGTTGGAAGTTGCCTAGAAAACCAAGTAGTATATTGTGTAACAAAGACATGCTTATGCTTATTTTTGTGCTTATTTCAGATCTTCATGCTTTCTCGCCATTTTAGCTTTTATAAGTTCTTTTGCTTATTTCAAGTCCATTTTGCTTATTGAGTAGCTTATTAGCTTTTTGGTTTAAGCTTTTAGCTTATTTCTTTTGTTTCTTGCTTCTCGTTATAAAAGTAAGCTCTAATGAGCTTATTTGTGGTTTTATAATAAGTCATAGTTATAAAAGTTGTTTATCTTGATGTGCTTAATAAGTTGCAAAAGAAAAATTGAAAAATAAAATGTTTTGGCAAAAGGGGTAGGCGGTGCTCGAACCCCGAGACCTCCCCTTATAGGAGAGTGTTAGCATTGTACCCGGTAAGCCAAAGCGCCCTTGGGTCTTTTTCTGTTTTAGTTTGCATAAGATAATCTCTTATATACGTTTATTCCCGTTTAGCTTATTAAGTGTTTTTAGCTTATTACTAGCTTATTCAGTGTAGCTTTTTCAAGTTTTCTAATTTTCATAAATCCATATTAGTGTTAAGTATTTTTAGAAAAAGTTTCAGATTTTTCTCATAAGTTTTAGTATTTTTAAATATTTAATTAGTGTAAAATCTTATTTAAATCATAATAAAAAATATAAAAGTCTAAAAAATACAAATCTTTTTTCTAAAATTTTCTTTTATCATATATTTTGTAAGAAAATTAGTTTTACACTCTTAGGCCTTTTATTTCATAAAATTTACGCTTTTGTTATGCCCAAATACCATTTTCGTAAATAACGCTGCTTTCCATTTTAAATAACGCTTTTAAATATTTTGAGTTTACGCTTTAGTTAATATAGTTTATTTAAGTTATTTTATTTTATAAAATCACATAAACGCTCATCGATCCAGAAAAATAGTGATAGCGCTTATTTAATAGATTTTAACTTTTTAATCTTTTAATTTGCATTTAAGTCGCTGTTATTTGTAAATCTTTTCTTTAGGTAATTTTCCATCAATACCCTTACTGATCACTATCCTTAGTGATCATTCTATCATCTGAAGTTGTTTTAAACACCAATTCATCCTCCGTGGGACATAACGACCCGGGAATCCCCTATATTCTCTGATCTTAATTGCATTAGTGTTTGAACAGTTTTTAGTCTGTTAGATTTGACTGTTCGGACACAATCAACCATGTCTTGCATAGAGATAGTGTAGAGACTAGAATTACGCGAGCCGGACATAAGGTCGCTTTCCTTGTAGATCACGAATGAAACAAGTTTTCTCCCCGAAAGCAACCTCCAAATCTCCATCACAAAATTGACCCATCGAAAACAGACATGCACCGAGGCCTTCCACATAGTAAACCCCGCGATTTCGATGTTCCCATTAATATAATCTCCAGAGCCCATGATGGTCGCTGGCGATCGCTTCGAATCGACAAGCCAATGAACTTTGCAATAAAGTTTGATAACAGCTTAAGGTTGCATGTCATGTGTCGGGAACATCCGCTATCAACAATCCAGAGAATGATCATCAGACACCAGACACACATGCATTTACACAGATGGAATAGAAGTAGATGTGAACCCGAAATGTGAGAGGGTTCCAAGCGATATGTTAGACATACACACATTTATAATTTTAGGCATCCATTTAAACTTGTGTGTTATATATCCATTTCGCCATCTATAACTACTCTTTGCTTTAGTCTTAGTGAAAGCACTAGATGATACTACATTCTTAGGAGGTGTAGTGAGCTCTTGTGATAGCAATGGTTGCCTTAGAATCTAAAGAAGGTGGTTTACCAAGCACGACTTAGAATGATTAGTGGGCTTAGAGGTATTCGATTCTTAGGATTCCGTAATCTAGAGATTATAGCTTTAGCAACACATTTGTCATGACAATCGAATTCATACTCTTTTGACAAATATCACAAGGTGCATCGATCAATATCAAAGGTACTTAACGGTTTAGCATTCGTTACATCACTATTTCTATTACATTTGCCGACGCAACATCTATAGTGGAAGTAACATGAGTTTTATTCGATTCCTAGGGTGTTCTTCACTTTAGCATTCCTTATTGATCTTTTCTTAGGTCGCAACTTCCTATTCTTCGCTTGAGTGCTCCTAGGCGTGAAGTGCGGACGCTTGGAAAAGATGCAACTATTCTGCTTCAAGAGAGGAAACACATTAGCAATTTGTGATTTGGCGTGGAATTCTAGGTTCACGATTACTAAGTGACCGGTGCTAATCTCTTAATCACAAAGAAGGGAGTTGTTCATACTTTCCTAACATTTCCGTAACTTAGAGATGGTGTGAATCGATCTTGATTTTCGAACTAATATTACCAAAGAAAATTCATGACATCTCTAGTGTGAGCAAGATAGTGATCAAGTTCATTAGATGCTCCATCTCGAGTCTTTTGAGTAAATCAAATATGACACCATATTCTGCTTAACTTTTAAAAGTTCTTGTTCATATTTTGAGATTTGACTTTTCAAAGACACGCTTTGATCATCCAGCTTGCTCAATTTTAGGATCGAAAATTGTGCACTCAATTGAGCGATTTTCTTTTGAAAACTAAGTTGATGGTTGTGAATATCTTTTCACACCATTGAAGACGACGCTTTGCATTGTGAATTTCCGTGTAATCGCTTATTTTCGCTTTTAAAGACTCGATCCGAAGCACATTATCGATGTTTTCAACAAGAATAACAAAGTGTCAACAATATCGCAGAGATATGATCGATGCATATGGCAACGAATAGAATAGCACAACATTATGGATATCGACGATAACATCTTCCAAGAGTCGATCAACATCTTTTCTCAATGCTTTTTTTTCCGCTTTGTGTTAGTAATAGACGTTTCGCTTTTCGAAAACGTTTTCATTACCCAAGTTCCTTATGAAAACTTTTCCAGTAATTGCACAACTTTTCAAGTTTTTAACATTAGGTAAAAGATTTTTCCGAAAATGTCTCTTTGTTCTCGCCACCGAGGTGATTGAAAATGTTCAACTTTGATTTCGGATCGATATTCTATCTCATGTTGTAAAATTTTGAGGTCACCATGAAAATATCAAAATATCGAAGAATTTTTCGATTTTCGTGTTGTGAGTTTACTTCGCTAATGGAAGGTAAAGGACCATAAGTTTGTGCAAAGACTGCTTTGGGATTAACAATAGAAGACTCGAGTGTTTTGATGATAACCCTTGGTGTGTTAGAAGAATCCGTTGGTGTGTGAAAGTGATCGCGTTTTATAATTAAAAGGTTTGTTGTAAACAACATTTTTAATTTTGATCGACTCGCCTTCGCATCTAATTCTCTTGACGATGATATTCAACAACACTCATGACAAGATTATCAATTTTGTATTGTGCAATCGGAAACTTCGTGAGTTGGTTTGAATGTTTTTAGTGAAAGCTTAGGTTTGTAATCGCTAGATTTTTTCCATATCCATTTGGATTGGGTTTTAAGGTAAACTTTTCAATAGTCACATCGATTCACCATGTTTGTAAACAACCGCTTTAAACTATTTAAGTTTGTTTTGCAAACCGAGAATTTCGCAAGAAGGTCATCTACTCGATTCGTTGAATGCTTTTTGTATGCGGAGAACTGCTTTTGACAATTTAACAACTCAAATTTTAGCATTTTGATTTTCCAAGTGAGAGCGTTAATTTGCTTTTATGTTCATGTTTCAGTTGTTCTAATTCGGACAACAAAGCATTCTTCGAGGCTGCTAGATCACGATCCGTCTCTAAATATTTTTCGTTTTGATGAGATTTTGCAAAGCGGCTTCAAAACCTTTTTCACGGTTTTCTTGAGTTTTGAAAAAGTTGAGTTGCATTTGTAAACATTCAAAATCCTTGGTTAACAAAGGCATTTTTACTTTTTAAGGATTGATTTAATGCATAACATTCCTCCATTTTGATTTTATGGTCTTGAATTAACCGAGCAAAATCCGGATGAGGCAACAGATCATCTTGTTCAACTTGAGTCTCAACATGATCATTCTTTAGATCCTCAAGTACGACCACTGGAGTCAATTTGATTATCAAAGGGGACCATAAGGTCATCTTGATCGTCAAATGTAACTACAGGGTTAATTTGAAAATCATCAGACGAGGATGTAGAAGACTCATTTTGAATGCTTTGATCCGTGCTTGATTCGTGATATTATGGAGATATTAGTTCAGATATGATGATGGTTTGTTCGGTACTGAGACAAGCCATCGTTGTCATACATCGGGCTCAGATCACCATGTGCACTCATGCATATTAGCCATCAACATAATAAATGATTAGCCGCAAGTCCTCCATATCATCATCCGAGTCTCATCGCCATAAAGCTCGTTTTGTTTGTGAGAGATCCACCGGCTTCATCCTTAAGAGCCAAAAGTAATGCCTCTTTGAAATAAGCACCGCCCGAGTCCTTGGCTTTGGGCATGCATTAGCCAGTGTCCTTCTCATTGCGGTTGTAGCATCTAAGACCATTTAACCGATTCGAGCATTTCCTGCTCCACCACTTGAGCTCTGTTATTCCTACCCACAAGATTAAACCCTTGACCACCGCCCATCCGACGACCATAATCACGATTTTGAACTTCAACACGACCATTGTTCACAACAACTTGAGTCCGTGTGTTAGATGAGGAACGAATACGATTGTTGGATTTGTTGGTGTAACGCCAAAAGCATTAGCAATCATCACAAATCCTTGTTGCAATGCTTCAATGGATCGATTTCCTCAAGAGTTTCACCGACATATGCTTGAGCATTGTTGTCAGTATGGGACCAATTGATTTTGTTGAGGTTGAGGTTGTTGCCGTGAAGGTGTGTTGGAAGCGCTTGGTTGAGTTCTTTCGTTGAGAGGATAATTCGCTGAGCATACAAGGCAAGTTGTTGATTGTCCGGTTGTGACTGCTTAGTAATTTGAGCACGGAGAATCCTTTCCCGATCAACTTCCTTTTCATGAGGCTTCAAGTAATCGTGACAACAATCCATAGGTAGAATGATGCATATTCTTCGCTTGACGGAGAAAATGACATACTTCTCCCATTCGACCAAGACTACTCGTGAACTTAGTATTCACCGCAATTTTGGCATGATGATGTTGTGTTTATCCAAATCATTGATGATGTCTCGAAAATCGTGATGATATGACTCAAGTGTCTCTCGTGTTCAATCATGAAGTGTTCATAAGCCAAGTAAATTTTGGATTCCAAATCCTCCCGATTGAGTCAGATCCTTCCATAAGAAGACGAATATGATCCCACATTTTTGTGCGCTTTTGAGCATCAACACTACGAAGAATTGGGTTTGGTAATCCTAAAAGGATGTATTCCATTGCAAGTTCATCGCCTTCATAGTGTAGAAGTTCTCAGAGATTTAAATCGCAATGAAGAGCAATGTTGGTTTGTTCATCTCTTGGTGGAACCGCGTTTGGATCTCCTGCACAATGACAAGAGGGCATCTCAAATGGACCTTCCAAGATAACCTTCTTTAAGAACTTTCCATGTGGCTTCTTCGGATCACGTAACCTAAAGAACCTTATCACCCATTGATCGTAGTTTCGGAGTGAGCATTGAGGTCTATCAAGTGATCCACTTCATGAATTGATTGTTGGTCGCTTAAAGCTTCACACATCTTTGCAAACCAAGTGGGTTCCTTCATAGTGCTTCGTGATGGATGTTGATTGAAATCGCTTGTGTAGGGTAGAGTTTGAAGACTTGGTGGTGGTTGAACCATTTGTGGTTGTGGAATTGCACCAAGTTGTGGAGTATGTTGTCGATTAAATTGTTGTTGATAAATGGCTTGTTGTTGATTCCATTGTTGATGTTGTGGAGTTAATTGTTGTTGTTGTTGATGATTATAAGTGTGAGGAAGTAGTTAGAGTATGGTGGTTGAGACATGATGATAAACTTGTGTAGTAATAATGGATCTTTGTAGTCGAATGAACCTTTGTTGATGAAGTATCCTTAGGCGAGAAATGACAAGAACCAAGTAGCACTTATGCGTAAAAACACTGAAAGTTACGCGTAACAAGAATAGTTACGCCAGAGGATTTAGCTTACGCTGTAAGGTGAAAAAGACTAATGTTATGCGTAAACGAGTAGTTAGGCGTGAAAGTTAGGCGAGGATTACCTTATGCGTGGGACTAAGTCTACGCGTAAGATGAATCTTAAGCGTAATATTTTCTACGCGTGTTTATGCTTGCGTAAGATTAGGGTTTTATCCTGTGATCTTTACACTTCACAAAGGCAAAAGAAATCCAAAGTCGACGATTTTCGCACTTATCCAAGTAAGAAAACACGGAATAAACCGTAAAATTGAAGATCAAACCAAGGAAAGTCTTACTGCGTAATTTTAGGGTTTTGTTACGCGTAAGATTACTCGTAACTTTGATTCTATCCAAATGTGTTTCTAAACCGCTTTTGTGTGTTGAAATAGCTTCAATAACACCAAAATAACACAAAAGTGTGAAACTTGATGATCCAAAGCACTTAAACAATTCTGCGTAGGATAACACTTCTATACAAAACAAGCTTAAAACAAGGAAAACACGAAGTTCCAAACTTTTGCCAAAACCAATAGTTTAACACCTAATAACGTTGAAAGTACAAGAATCTTGGATTCAAAAGTGTAAAAATCGCTTTTAAGCTTAAACAAAGATTGTGTTATCTTTACGCCAGAAGACCCAAACCAAAACTTCAAAACAAACGAGTACACCCAACTATTTGGCGATTGATACCATTGTGAGGTCACTAGTTTTACAACACAAGCTTATAGAGAAAGAGATGAAGGCGATTGAACAAGTATCAAACACACACACACACAATATTGTAACCGGTTATGCGTAGGAGGTGAGTGAAAGAAATAACTTGAATAACCAACCTCAAATGAGGGTTTACAAGAGTTTATATAGGCAAGGAGCTAGGCAACACTCCTCTCCTTCCCTATTCCTTATTGGGCTTGGGCCTCACTATGGGCCTTCTACATAAGTCGGACCTTAAACAAACATAAAGGCCATAATAAGGCTACCTATTACATATGAAATATAAATACTTGAAATAATCGCTTAGGAGTGATTCCAACAATGTGTTTGCGGAAGAGTTGACTATACGGGTTGACAACGAAGAGCTCACGTTAAATATCAACTGAACTCCAAACCTCTCAGACAAACAGTGTTGCCACAATTGATCAAAGATCCGAAGATTCAATGCAACACTCTCAAACTTCACGGTTAAGAGGAGTTTTCAAAACGTGTTGAGCTCAAAGCTTTGAAAATCACCCCGGTTCAAACAAATGGTTTGAAAGTCGTACTCAGGGAAGTCAAGAGTGTTCTTGATGATGATGATGATCTAGAATCGAGACTTCATCGGAAGTGGTGGAAACCGCTAGCTCGAGCACACCACTTGTCCCACCTCCTAATCGGTTTGTCGCATCGAGATTGTTAACTCGTGGATGAAACCAAACTCTTCGCTTCATCCGAATTAGATGATGATTGTGATCCAATGGAGACATTCTTCCCATTGATGAATTGCTCAAAAGAATCCATCATCTTCTAGTCTTTTTCCCGACTCTTCCATCCCTTCTCTCACTCCCGATGAGGAAGATGACAACTTTGGAATGAAGTCGATGCATTTCTTAGTGATGAGTCAATTCCAACGGAATTGATAACACTTACTTTGATCCGGAGGAGACATCCTTTTCCGAAAGTCCTTGATTGAAGAACCATTTCCCACCCTCCTCCCTGGACATCTTCTTGACAATCACCATATAAGCTTCAAGTTTAAGCTTAAAGATGTCAAACCGGTGATTTGCTTCTCTCTCACCGAGGAATGGACTTGCATTCTCATGTACGCCTTTATTCCATTCTTCACAGATGGTGTGGTTGCTCTTTCCCTTTCTCTTTCGGAATGAGGACACCATCTTTGACCCCGTATCATCCCTTATAGTTTCTACTATTAACAATACCACTGGTTATATCTCATCGGTGTGAACTTTCGATGTTCATATGTTTATCAACACCGTGAACGAAAGTCCGATTGAGATTGGTTTTCCACGTTACTTTCCCATGAACAAATGAATGCGGGTGGAGTCAAGCTACGACTGGAAATCAAAAATAAGAGATGCCATATGGGTTGTCACCCATATTTCGAAATGTTTAAGTTTGTTACGATTAGCCATTCACAAGTGGCTAGCTTGTGTGATAAAACTTGACAGCTCAAATTTCTTCTTTCTACTTTCTACCACCCTAGTGTGGGGGTTGCCCACATGTTGTGTATATAAGAATGTTCCAAAAAAAAAAAAAAAAAAAAAAAAATCATCTTTCTAAATAATGGTCGTAGTATTTCCCTTTACGTTCTTTTGTTTCGCATAACCATCGCACTTTGAATATTGAGGCAATATTCATCTCTAGTGCTGGGGATTCTCACTAATTTTATCATGTAATTATACCGCCTAATCCCCGCTTTTTGCCAAAATTTTTTTTTCGGGAGTAAGTGTTCTACACTTACTCATTTGGTTATCGATCCACCTTGTCTAAAAAACAAAAGGATTGGCTAATCCAGAGCAAACGGCTCTTGGTAAAGATATCTCAAATCCGTTGACGGCTTGCAATTTGCCCAAAATTGTATGGTATTCACCGCCATATCCTAAAAGTGAAGAGTTGGCTAGCCCGCAAGATTATGGCTTGTGGTAAAGGCGTGGAAAACCATAATTGGTAATCGACTCACCAAAGATAATATTGATAATTTATCTAAGAGTTGGCTAGTCCGTAAGCAAAAGGCTTCGTAAAGATAAATCAAATCATTGGAAGTCGGTGGTTTGCTCAAAATCACATGGTTATCGGTACCATGGTTCTTACTTGAATCAAACATTTGGCTACTCCGTAAGTAATGGCTTTTGGTAAAGAGATTCAAATCCATTATGTTTTTCAAAAGATTGCTAGGACTAGCAATAGTTTAGTGTGGGGGATTGATGAGTGTGTAAATACTAATCATTTTGGTTAATTTCGAATCGCAAAAACGCTTAAAAATGCTCGAAATGCATCAAAACACCGAAAATATCTCAAAAGTGCATTTTATATGTTTCGGATGCAAATGTTCAAAATCGATGAAAAACGAGCAAAGTTTGCATAATTGGCGCTTAGGTCCCCGACTTTCGTAAAATGGCAAAATCATCCCTAGGCATTTATTTTAAAAGAAAAGTCACCAGAGGTCCTTTGAAATCATATGTTGTCATATTTAGTCCTTTGGTGAAAAGTTCCAAAATATTTGAGAAATTACGCTTTAGTCCCTGGATTTTTAAATGGTCAAATTAATCCTTGAATTTCAAAATGTCAAAATTAGCCCTTGGTCTATTAAAGTTTGGCAAGACCAACCTTTGACTACATCTTCATAATTTACATGTTTGGTCCCCGGAATTTCGTGGTTACACTTGTGGTCCTTATGTGTTACTAAGCTAAACCAAACGGACCTAGTTATATATCCCAAGCCCAAATAATCCTTGGCCCAAATCCTCCAACCCGTCCAATATTCCAACCCGAACCAACCCAAACCCAACGTTTAAAATAAAATAACCCGCCCCTACTTCCCTGCCTTCCCGACAACTTTGTCTCAACCCTCCTCTAGCCACCTACAACCACCCTACTTCACACCTTGTCTCCCCCCACCTCACCTAACAACCCATCACATTTAATGCACCCTCTCCCTTGTCCCAACTGGCTTGTACCAGTTTTGGCGCCAAAACCATCAAATGGCCAAGATTGATTCCAAGGCATCCAAGGGCTCAGATTTATGCTGGGGTTTGCTCAGAGACACGTGGGGAGTGTTTTTTATGTATAAAAAGAAAGAGAAGCAGAAGGTTCAAGAGTAGTTAGTTTTATTTTAAAATATGTATGTCGTTTCTTTGATTATCATGTCTTAGATAGTTTGTAGTTGTATTTTCCAGCTTATTTGTATTAATCAAAAATATTTTAATGTATTGCAACTTATTTCCAATATCAATTCCAAGTTTATGTGCAAGTTTCAAATTTCAAGCCATCGTTGCATTTTTCACTTTCAAACTCTAAGTCCCAAGCTTCAATCGCCTTATTTTTAGCTCAAACAAGCTTGTACTAGCTTGTTATAGCTTTCCGCAAGCTTGTCCTTAAGTTTCAAACAAAATTGGATTCTAGTCAACAAAAGTCAACCGATCATGGAAAGGGTATGGAATGGATCATGGGTGAAGCAGAAATGGATTGGGTTGAATCAGTAGGTTAGGGGTCGGATTAGGCTAGTGTTCACTTGGTTATCGCTGGCATGCTTTGTGGCTAGGGACACTTGTAAGTGATTTTCATTGTTTCTTAGCATAACTGCTTTAGGGGTCACCAAGAGTTGAAATCGTTTCAATAGTAGTATTTAAGTTATTTTGAGTTAGTTTGATCATAATTATATGTTGGTTCAGTGTTTGGATTAGTTTTGAGTTCAAAACAGTTAAAAAAGGTGTGTTTGGATTTACTGATCTATCTGTCTTTTAGGTGTATTCAGTGTTAGCTTTTTGTTGGTTCAAGTTTGTTTAGCATAAGTTAACTCATATCTATCAAGATAATGTGCCTGCAACTCTCATAAGTCAACATTCCATGAAATCTGTCTAAACTCTTAACTGTTGTGGATTTGGATTTGCAAAATCTTGATTTGTGTTTAGAAGTCTTAAACATTGCTTGCTTTGTGCTTGTTCCTTCATATTACATCAACATCAATCATAAAATTGGAATCAAAGTTCACTTTAGTCAATTTTCTCAAACTGCTTCAAAAGTCAAAGGTGTAAAAAGTCATTTTGGGCTCATCTAGGAAGAATTATTTTGAGTTCATTTCTGGGACTTACTCAGTGAGATTTGGTATTTCATAAACTTTAGTTGGTCTAATATCTCATTGCCATTTTTACTGATTTTTGTCAAATTTTCATAAGCCTCAAATAAGCTTGTGAAGTAGGACCTAGTTGCCCTGCTCACAAGTCTAAGCTTAAATCTGAGTTTTTCTCAGATTTGTCCAGGGTTGCACAGAGTTCATTAAAGCTTATCCAAGCTTGGTTTTTGGTTTAAACATAGTCACCCAGGCCTTCATTAAGTTCCAATTGCTAGATTTCAGTTTTAGCTTAATATGTAGCTTGTGCTTGTGTCCAAAGTAACCCCACAGAACCTGTTTTAGCACTTTAGTCAAAATCATCAAACCCGTAGATTGTTATTCGTGGTTAAGTATTGTTGTTTTAGTTCATTTAGAGTAACTTTAGCATATTGTAGCTTCATTCCAATGTGGTGCTTGTTTGTGTTAACTTGGCTTATTAAAGTGCTTATTCATAAGCTCATTTCATAGCAGCTCCATAATCTCACACACAACCACCTGTTTTCCATTTTTCCTTGATTCCTTGCATTATTTTAAGCTTAATTTGAATTTTTCAGATTTTCCAAGAGTGTTTAGTATTTTCTTGATTTAATTCAGCTTTTTAAGCACTTTTAATTAGCTTTAATTGCAATTAATTAAGAAAAAGTTCAAAAATTAATTTTCAATTTTCTCAGTTTAAGAAAAATATAAAAAGCATAAAAGATTTTTCCTTATTTTCCCTTTTTATTTGGTATTTTCACCATTTAAATTAGATAAAAATAGTTTTAAATTAGTAGAAAATAGAAAATAATCGTAAAAATATAAAAATAGTTTTGAAAATTCTATTTTGATATTTTAGATTTTTCTAAGTTTTAATTTTATTTTCTAGCTTAAATTCCTATTTTCTTGTATTTTAGGTAATTATTTAATAGTTAAAAATAGTTTTTAATTAATAATAATTAGATAATTAGTTATAAAAATAATTTTCTTTTTCTAAAAATTTTCTTTTATCATTAGGATTGTAAAAATGTATTTTTCATATTTTTAGGATTTATATTGTATAAGTTTCACTTTTTCACTTGTACGTCGCGTAGATTTTAATTAAGTTTTATAAAAACATAAAAACAAAAACATCATTTTAATTATAGTGATAGCGTTTATTTAACATTTTTATCTTTTTAATTTCCTTTAATTTGCATTTAAGCCGTTGTCATTTGTTGGCTTTATTCGTAGCTATAATCAATTCATAATTCCTTTTCGCTCAAATTTCGATCACTATTCGTAGGGTGATCCATTGCATAGCTCACCGGGACATAACGACCGGAAATCCTATACTCCTCGGATCTTCATTGCATTCGTGCTTGAGCGGTTTTAAGTCGATTACGGTCGCCATTCACAGTGGCGGTGCTTGAGTGATTTAGCTTGATCGTTGGCACGCATCAATCACTTATGTCCATCATGCGAACAAGGAAAATGCAAAAGAGCATCATATAAACCCAAATCCGTACCTAGTTCGGAGGCAAAGTTGCATATGTTGCACATGGACTTATGTGGCCCAATGAGAGTTGAAAGCATTAACGGAAAAAGTATATTCTTGTTATCGCCGATGATTATTCAAGATATACATGGGTTAAGTTTCGAGATCAAAAGATCAAGCACCGCATCATCATCACCTTTCTCAAACGAATTCAAGTACTTCTTCAAACTCCAATGAGGGTTGTAAGAATGCATAACAACGACGTAATTCACTAATCGAGTTAAGAACTTATTTTGAAGATGTTGGAATTACACATCGACATCGCTTGTTAGAACTCCATGCAGAATGGGGTAGTTGAAAGAAGAAATAGAACTCTTGTGGAAGTCGCCGCACAATGTTAATATATTCTAGTGCACCGTTATTTCTTTGGGATGTCTTTGTTGCACGCTTGTTTCACTCGTAACCCATCCCTAATCCATCCAAGATTCAATAAAACCCCATATGAAATAGTGAACAATGAAAACCGATATCTCTTACTTTCACGTGTTTGGCGCTTTGTGCTATCCTACGAATGACAGAGAAGATCTTGGAAAATTGAAAGCTAAAGGTGATATTGGAATCTTCATTGATATTCGAGATAACTCGAGGGTATCTGTGGTGTATAACAGAAGAACTAGGAGGATAATGGAGACAATGAATGTGAAATTTGATGAACTTTCACAGATTATGGCTTCGAGAGACTCGCTCTAGAACCCGCACTAAACCCGCACTTGGACACATCGATTCAGACTCATACCTCAAAGAGCTCAATCAACTTCGCTTGATAATCCTAAAGAACAAGAATGGGAGAATTTCTTCGAGTTAATGTTCGATGAATACTATGCCGGAACTTCGACAAATGCATCAAACCATCATTCCACCGCACCCGCTCAAAATCATCCTCCACCACCAATGAAGATGCATCTACAACGGTCGAAACCAATGCACCAACTCCATCTACATCTACTACGCTTATTGCACCTGTTCTACCAGCAAGCTGATGAGCAAAACCAAAACCGAAACGATGCAACGTTAGATGAAGACTTATTTGAAAACCCGCTTGCTACGGAATCACCGAATCTTCTTCAAGCTTACGAGAACCATCTAACTCGTGACACGCTTAACCAACGGTATCCTTCTACTCAAGTGGACAAAAGACCACCCTATTGAACAAGTTATTGGTGAACCTTCAAGGCCAATTCGCACGAGACGCCAACTTGCCATGATTGCGACTTGTGCATTTACCTTTGCTCAATTAGCAATATAGAGCCAAAGAACATTCGCGAGGCAATGGCGTAACCCGCATGGATAGAAGCGATGCAGAGGAACTTCTCCAATACCGCCTACATGACTCTTGGATATGGTTCCAAGACCAATTGACGCTCGTGTCATTGATCTCAAATGGTTATGGAAGAACAAAAGGGATGAAGAAATGACCGAATGCAACAAAGCTCGCCTTGTGGCCAAAGGATACGCATAAGAGGAAGGGATAGACTTTGAAGAGTCATTTGCGCGGTAGCTAGACTTGAAGCGCCGAGATATTCTTGGCCTATGCACCACAAAACATCACGGCTTATCGATGGACATTAAGACCGCGTTCTTGAATGGAACTCGAAAGAAGAAGTGTGCGTGAGTCACCCGTAAGGCTTCATCGACTTGGAACATCCGGACTACGCTCACAAACTCAAAAGGCAATCTATGGATTGAAACAAGCCCGAGAGCGCGGTGATCAAGTTACTGACAAAAGTACATCCGAGGAGCACAATTTTGGGTGAAAAATTAGTAAGTCGGTCTTCAAAGAAACAAGATTGCATCGCACTTTCAACCGTGAAGCCGAGTATGTGTCTCTATCTCGCATGTTGTGCTCAAATTCTATGGATGAGAACACAACTCACGATTATGGCTTTACTTTCGATAAAATACCTATGTATTGTGACTCGAAAAGTGCCATAGCCATATCATGCAATCCTGCTCATCACTCAAAGACTAAGCATATCGAGTCCGCTATCACTTCATCAAAGAGTACGTCGAAAATGGTACTGTTGAATTATTCTTCGTGAAGATCGATTACCAACTCGCCGATCTATTAACTAAAGCCCTTCCAAAAGAAAGGTTTGAGTATTTAGTTCGACGAATTGGAATGCGAAGCCTTAGAACATCTTCTCGATTCTTCTTGAAAATGTTTTTCCAAAAAGCTTCGCTATAAATATATTTCTGAAAAACAAAATACAAAATTTGAAAACCAACAAAAGCAAAATATAAAAATATAAAACTATCAAAAAATACAAAAACAATAGAAAAATAAAAAATCCAAAAATATTCTTCTCACGACATGTCTCTCGTATAATCGATATTCTGTACGTTTCTAGAAATGTCATTCAACAATGATACGGGCATGTACAGATGCTTGAGCGAGAGTTCTTTTATATGTTTTCTAAAACATGTCGTTTCTCAAAATTTCTTCATAATATGGCTTTCGTATACTTCCGTACGAAACCCGGATCGAAATGATGACTTTTGATTTTTTTTCAAATCAAAACTCGTGTTTTTAAAGAAAAATCACTAGTGTACGCTTCAGTGCACTACATTTAAAAAATGGTGAGAAATCATCATCATCTTGAGCACCTTTTCAAGATTGATCAAAAAGATTTTTCAAAATCTTTCAAAATATTTTTCAAAATCTTTCAAAATATTTTGTGCTCAAGATAACTCCCTCTAAAACCCTTTAATTGATTATGCTTTATTAAAGGGGGAGTATAAAACAAAATGTTCCATATTCATGCTTAAATCAAATCCGTTTGTCTCCCCAAAAGACTTTACAATGTTATTTAATCTGTTGATATCAAAAATATCACGAATATGCTATTTTTGAGGGGGAGGAGACGTGATTAAAATGTGATCAAAAAGTTTAATGATCGTTGTTTGAATCTCAAAATGAGCTCGACTTAGTTGAAACCAATGAATTGACGAGGAATCATGTACCATCTCGAGAAACTTTCTATGGACTTGACCAGGACGGGTAATAATTTCAAGCTAGTTCTCTAGTGATGTAAACGTGTCTCGAATCGGTCTAGCTCATTTAAAGTCGATCAATTCAAAAGTGTGAACTCACCCTCTATGCGATTACATCCAAAACATATAAGCACATGTGAAGGGGAGTGTTTCAAACATATAAACTCACGGAGTGTTTCAAACATGTTTTCTATCATAAACACTCGAGAGATTTTCAAGAAAAATGGTTTTATGGCAATAATAGGACAATCATGGAGTTATAAGGTGACTAAGGATAGGAAATTAGTCCTATGATCCACCGTAGCGGAGGATCTACCCAAGGACATCACCAATAGTCTAGTATTAGAAGTCCTTAGGTATGATTGAAAAAAAGGAGTAATGTGAGAAAGGAGAAAGAAGAGGTTGAAGAATTAAAAAGAAATGTAAAAGAAAGGGTGAAAGAAATAGCCTCCATATTCAACCTTAGGGCGTAAACCGGTTCAATTCATCTGCTATCTTGGTTGTCACTAGATGACACCGGTATTGAAGACAAAGACATCATGGACCCAAAGACACACCGCACTAAACCTTCTAGCCACTCAATTCCTCTTAAAAGGATTTGTTTCATTCTCACTGGGAACCCTACATAATCTATCGACTTTCTCTAGAGATCGTTGGTATTGAAGAAGGAGAACCTCTCCTAGTCTCTCGTCAGAAAACCAAAATGCACTTATTAAGTCTAGAGCCACGAGATTCATCAAAAGATCTCATAGAACACTTGACATGACATCGCTTGTTGTTCATCAATAAGGACACAAGTGATATATTCTAGAGTCCCACGCAGATCTTAGCAATCGCCGTAACATTTATGAGAGGTTTCACAATTGTGATCCTCGGTGATTGAATGGAAACTCCCGCCGGTCAACATCAAGCGACCGACGGCAGGTCACCGGTAACTTCCGTGATTACGCTTAGTGTGTCTCAAACGGTCTACGTGGGGTGATGCTTGGTGTACCTCAATGACTCATCCGAATCAGATGTACTTGTATATCGTGTTATCTCACTTGGGGACTCAGCTCAGAACGGCTTTTGTAAGAATTAGAGATGTGTTTTCACACTATGTCATTAACACCCTCGAAATTCAAACTTGTAAGTGCGGAATCCGCTTATTACTAACCTGTTTTTATGTTTTCTTCTTATGGAAGCTCTTGAGCGGATTGATCGTGCAGATTTTCCACATGCTCATACCAACAATACATGATAGTTCTCATCAAAATCAAAGGCAACATTAAAGTCAAAGAGGATTCTTCACAAAGTCAAAGAATCTACAAAATATAAAGACTAGAACTACATCATTGGTAACCACAAGACAAATAGAAGTGTGAGCATGGTGGAGAAAGGCGTGGAGACACCTAACCAACGAAGTTGACAATGGCATAACAACCACATTAATCGATCACAAAGCATGAAGGAACAAAGAATCAAGACTATTCTATATCTACACACAAAGTTCTAGCTCGAGAAAAGTAAAGACCAAATCAAGTGGAGCATCATTTGAATGACCACCCTCAGGGGAGATTGTTAGCCTTAATAGTTTTATTAAAGTGATGGTCATTCACGTTTAGGAACTTTGTAACATGTGTTAGATATCGTGCTAGAATAGTCAACGGGCTCGTGGATTGGACTAAGCTAAATGGGTATTAGTTTAGTTAAGCTTGCCTTATATCCAATCCAACCCATGTCCAAGCCCACGAAGCCCATAGAAAGCCTTTTAGGGCATCTTGTATTCCAACTACAAATACCCCTCAAATGACCATTTGAGGGGTGTGCTTGAAAGTGTGTATGTGTGTGTTTTTCCTTTGGAATATACAACTTATTGTGTTCATCTTTATCTCACATATACACGATCTTTATATCATTCAAGTCACCATCTTTCTCATCTAGTTTTCTACGCATAGTTTGTGTTTGTGCTAACGTGTTCTAAGCATAAAGTGAAATACGTGTTGGGTTTGTGATAAGGTTGATATTTGTAAGGTCCTACATTTAGGTTTATGTAGATTAGTAGTGGAACCAAACTCGCAGGAAGCAAACTCGCAGAAATTGAACTCTGAAAACTCGCATAACTTCAAATACAAACTCGCAGAACTTCAACTCTGCAAACTCGCAGAAATTCAAAAACAAACTCGCAGAACTTCAACTCTGCAAACTCGCAGAAATTCAAAAACAAACTCGCAGAACTTCAACTCTGCAAACTCGCAGAAATTCAAAAACAAACTCGCCGAACTTCAAAAAAATTTCAAACTCGCAGAAATTCAAATTTCCAAACTCGTAGAAATTCAAAAAATTTCCAAACTCGCAAATCTTCAAGCCTGAAATTTTGCTAACTCGCAAATATTCAAGTCAAACTCGCAAAAATACAAGGCTAACTCGCCAAAGTTCAAGAAACTCGCAAGAATTCAAGTGAAACTCGCAAGAATTCAAGGCTAACTCGCCAATATTCAAGTCAAACTCGCAAAAATACGTATTTCAGTCCAAAAAATCCATAAATTTCATTCTAAAACACGTTTTTAAGCACGGATTTCTATTAGATCTAATCAATATTAACCTAAACTATCCTTTGGCTCTTGATACCACTTGTTAGGTCACCATTTTATCACATCAATATGTATTTCTAGAGAGAGAAAGTTTTAGAGAGAGAAAGTGGAAGGAACTAATGAAGGATTAATGAAAATGATAATTGCAATTAGAACCAACACCTCTCCCTTCAAGGGAGGGGTATTTATAGTGTTTACATAAGTAGGGTGTTTCCCGTGTTCTAGAAGAACCTCTTATCACAACTCATGGGTTTACAACACGAAATGAAATCTAAATATAAACATTTATAACCATAATTGTTAACGACCTATTACAAATGAAATGACCTACACTTTATAATAAAACATGTTCCTAACAGAACCCTATGTATTTTTCATCCTCTACGGGTCAAATTTGTTGCTAGTACTACTTTGCCTCGTTTTCACTTCAAAATAACTTTCGAAACTAATTATGATGCATCTAAATGAATAAAGATGCATCTAATTCAAGTCGATGCATCTCAAATATGAGGTTATAGTTATTTCTCATTCTTCTCATTTTAAGTATTCTTCTCACTGGATCCTTACCCCACTAAGACTAAGGATCAAATGAGAAGAATTCTTAAAATAAGAAGGATGAGAAATAATTATAACTATACATTAAAGATGCATCAATTTGAATTAGATGCATCCTTAATCTTTTAGATGCATTATAATATATTTTATAACTAAAAATTAGATGCATATACATATATTAGATGCGTTTTCTCATGTTAGACGAACCCTATGTATTTTTCATCCTCTGCGGGTCAAATTTGTTGCTAGTACTACCTTGCCTCGTTTTCACTTCAAAATAACTTTCGAAACTAATTATGATGCATCTAAATGAATAAAGATGCATCTAATTCAAGTCGATGTATCTCAAATATGAGGTTATAGTTATTTCTCATTCTTCTCATTTTAAGTTTTTTTCTCACTGAATCCTTACCCTATACACTAATCCCTTGTAACATTTGAAACATATTTCTTTCTACCAAGTGTTACATCATTTAAATGTACAATTATAAAAATTCTGCTTATTTATAGTGGACAACTAGTATCGAATATTTGCAATTTCTAGATCAAAATAAAGGTGATATACCACCGGTCTAAACTATTCCCAATAAAAAAATCTGAAAAAATTCTTCTCATTTTAAGTTTATATGCCTCATATAAACTATTCCCAATAAAAAATTCTGAAAAGCGTATCTACTAATTATAGAAATTTCAAGTGGCAACAACTGGATAATAAGGGAAGCTTGGATTGTTTTGAATCAACATGCCTCTACAATCAACATGCTCGTGGAGTGCCTCGATGTCAACTAAGAAAAGTAGCAGACTCCCATCCTGGAATAAATTACAAACATATATATCATAACAAAACAACTAAATATGCAGAAGCATATGCTGTAAGACGGAACATATCAATTACCTTGAGACTCGAGTAGTCCCTTTGTTGTAATTTCTCAACATCTGTTTCCCGCCAATGAATTCGCTAACTTATATCTCCATTGTAACATGAAAGGGGAGAAAATAAATATTTATGGAGCTTTATTAATGATTTTCATATCAGTGTTTATTCTTTGTTTCTAGTGACCAATCACCTCTTATGTCTCTTTCGCATTTTTAATTAGACCATCAAGATAATCGTTGATAATCTAGCATTAAGTTCCATCAACAAGCAGCGGCATAAAATAAAACACTTACCAATCGTATAACAGCAGCTGTATAAACTTTTTCACAACAGTAAGTTGAACTCAGCAGCATTAACATAGCGCAGCAGCAGAAAATATAAACACAGCAGTAGTAATTTGAACAAACAACATAAACTTCATAACAACATTAAGTTCAAAACGCAGCAGCATTAACTCAAGATCTTCATATATCACAACCGACACAAATAAATAAAGGGCTAATTCTCAAAAAGGGACAAAAGTTGGGCGTTGGTTACTTTGCGCACAAAAATAAACCTCTTCTCAAAATGGTCGTGTGCGAGATGCAGCGAATGCTGACGATTAAATGTCGACGTGTTCACTTATTTATTATTAAAGATGTTTCAGTTTGGGATTTTTCCCAAATATTCTTTTTGTCTTATTATTGAGAGTATTAAAAAGTTTCAATATCCCTCACTTTAATTTTATCATTTCTCATTTTATCATTTCTAATTTATATAAAAAATTGTATCACTTTAATTTGTTACGTGTTTCATTATAAACAACATACGGATCTATTTTATCATATCCGTTTTCTTAGATGTCCTACCATCAATCCCCCTTCCATAAAAACGATACCAATATTCTAATACAAATATTCCGGCTAGAACACCACACACACACCGCCGTCTTCTCCGGCCAATATTCCGGCCACCCGCCACCGGAAAATTACACCACCTATACCAAACGATAGATCGTCGAAAGGTGATCATTCTGACATTGGGTACGCGCGGTGAAACCCACCGACGCGCCCTAGATCTAAAATTTAAGTTTCGTACCTTTTGGGTTTTTGTCTTGCATGTGTTACCGTGACTTCTCACGTGTATACCCGTGCTTAGTTTGTGTTATTTCCGTTGTTAACCATGTTTTCGTGGTTGTTTTTGGCTTGAGTCCTTGTGGAACGAGAGTCTCCCAAGACTCTTTGGGATGGAATACTTGTGGTGATATTGTTGTGAGGGTATATTAGACTTTTATTGTGGTGTCGAGAGTCTCCCAATATTGAGTAGTACAAATTTGTGGTGATATTGTTGTGAGGGTACAAATTTGTTACTGTGGTGATAGAGTCATATCCGTTTTCTTAGGTGGCTCGCTGGCCGGAATATTGATAAAGTGAGAAATGATAAAGTGAGGGATGATAAAGTGAGAAATGAGAAATGATAAAGTGAGAAATGATAAAATTAAAGTGAGGATATATTAGACTTTAATACTCAATAATGGACAAAATTCACCTACCACCGTATCTTTAATAATAAATAAGTGGACACGTGTCGCACATCTAATTAATCGCACATCATCGCATGACCAAATCGAGAAAAGGGTTTATTTTTGACTCAAAGTGACAAATGCCCAACTTTTCGTCCTTTTAATTAAATTTACAAATAAACCCCAATTCGCCAAACCATGCACCTTCATTATTGTGATTTCGATGAATCGATACACGTTAAACCCTAACTTTTTGTTTCTCCATATCATTTAATAAACTATCACTCTTGAGGTCTTTTGTATGGCTCAGAATGGTCCTGTGTTGGCTTGACATGAAACACCGTCAAACGTTATTGAAGTTTGAAAATATTATTTTACGAAACTATAAATTATAACGCATTTCTGAAAAACTACTATGCTTATTTACTTACTTATTGTCATAATAAATAACGTTTTCATTTTATTCGGTTATTTTCGTCCGTTTTATCCGTTTTCGCGTCGTCCATTTTATCGGTTTCATTTTAATATGTCCGGATAAAACGGATAAAAGCCGCTTTGACGTGGATAATAAAACGGTTTTATCCGCTTTTATTTGTTTTATCCGGATGATTAAAATGAAAACGGATGAAAATGGACGATTTATTTAAAACGACGTAAAATAACCGAATAAAATAAAAACGGTTATGACATGACAATAAACGTAAGTAGACAGAAAGATAACGAAGCTTTTTTCAGAAAGACATTATGAATTTATAACTTTTTTCCTTATTTTTATGAAAATGCCAAAAGAAAAAGAATAACTTCGAAACTGCAAGAATGAGCAATTCGGTAAAATTGAATACAAAAATGAACACCAGAATTAACACCTTTGATCCAATACCACTCATTCTTGCAGATGGTAGCTTTTGAAAAGCATTTTAAGGAATTTTTAACTTGCAATGTGTAAGTTCAAGGATGGTAAAGTCAAGCACCCAACTTTAAAAAAATGTGAAATCTTACTGATGGTGGCATATCAAGGAACAAAATTGTAAGTTGTAGTAAGAAAAAGTAGTTTTACATGTTCTTGCCGGTAACTGGATCCTTTATGAGGGATTCGAGTGCAGAAACATGGATGAAATCATAAGTTCGAGGGTAACTTGAGAAAGGCTTGCATCTGACACCAAAAGGAATGATAATAAAGTTGCACAGAGATAAAAGATGAATACAATAGTTTGAATTAACAAGCACGCTGATTAACTTATTAGGGCCATTTATTTTATCCAAATTATTTGGTGTATCCTACATTTAGAACCTGTAAACAAAAATTTAGAGAGAATAAGAGCTAAAAACAAGACATTGACCTTTTGTGCAGTTGTATGCTAATAAAACTAGAATGCTCTCACATAAACTACCTCATACAAAGAGGTGACAAAGTGTCCAGGTTGTGTAACGTGTCAAAACAAACGCTTTTAGTACACGCAGGAAAGTGCGGATTAGGTTAAACCACAAAAAATTGGTGTCAACTTTTACTTTACAATTAATGCTTTAAATATTTTTACAGACACTAAATCAATGTAATATAAAAATCCTATGTTTCGAATATAATTTAGAAGGTTGTTAAAAATACGTTAGGAGTGACTTCGACCCATTTTAAGCTAAACAGCTTGTTTGACCAGTTTGAGATATAAAATAACCAAAATCATCCCATTCATAGGTATATTATAGGTTGAGTTTGCCACATCCCTAATCATAAAAATCTTTAACCACATCAACATCCTTTGTTTGTAGGTCTGTTTGGTTGGCAATAATGGAGTGTACAAATAAAGTCTTATGTACCAAGTGTATTCCATGAGTTCGTCTAATCAAGAAGATACCCTAACATGTAATATCTCTCTAGCAAAACTCAGAGACCATCTACTTATTCAACATTTATGCAAGGAGCTATTGACCTGGCTGATGATTCTATTAAAGTAAACACAAATGAGTAATAACTTAACAATCATGATAAACACCAATGAGCCCTCTATCATAAATGACACTAAGGTTGAAGGCTTGCGGTCAGCAATGACATTCATCACCCACAAAGGATCTGATGTCAGTGAAGCAGCAAAACCACCAAAAAATGCATTCATATCCATGACATTTCATACTGTAGAAGTTCCCAGCTTCAAGTGTAATGAGTTTTTATAGTAAGAAATCCTCCTTTCCTAGCCCGTGTGTCTGCTTCAAATACATCATTTCCATTTTTAATCAAGGTGCCCTAGAGGGAGTTTCTTTTAGTCTTTGTAGCCACTTTGGAATCACACCAACAACAATATCTCTTTTGATAGCAGATGTCTGGCTCACATATTTTTCCAGTTTCACATACTTGCATCTCCTACAAAATATTATTCAATTTTCACGTTAATAATTATCCTTGAAGAAAAGGGGGTTTCCGAACAAATCAGATACGACACATTCTTCAACAGGCATGGATCCTATACTTCCACCGCTTAAGAAATTAGTCAACAAATTGCTTGCATTATCCAGAACATTCATACTCTTATTTTTCTTTTCATCTGTACTCATTGATTGACATCTGCACCCATCACACAACACACAAATTAATAAAGATAGTCTTTTGTAACTAACGTGATTCTGGAAATAGTGTTTGGATTTTTTGATGTTGTAATAAAACACAATAATCAGATAAACAGTTGGTTGAGCGTTTGGCAATACTGCTAAGTTAGTATTTTGGATTGTCTATTTTACGAAGTGCTTATATGTTTAAAAATTAGCATGTATCAATTTTCTTAATTTTTAAGTGTTTATTCGTGGTAAAGAAAGAATATAAGCAGCTTTTAGTAGATTGTTGGGATTGCTTATATGATTTAAAACAACATAAGCAGATAGCCACCTAAATAAATAACAATCAGATAAGCAATTTAAATTTTAAATAATCAACTGCCCCAACTGCTTATCAGATGCATCAAAACACAATAAACAGATAAACAATTTTCAAAAAGCAATCCCCAAAACCCCATTATTAACAAGTACGCAATGAAAAATATAGTGTCTAAATCTGTTTCGGGTGCGATAAACACAATAATATGATAACAAGTTGTATACCTTTAGATAAGGAAGCCTCTATCTCAACAAATCGAAATAATTATTATAATAAAGCAAACAATGAGTGACCTTATAATGATTATTTTGATTTAAAATTATGGAATTGAGATACGTAGGGTTATGATTAGAAACAGATCTGGAACCATCTGAATCAACGGTGGAGACGACAGCCATGACGAGCATCTCCTACCCGCGACTTGCAACACCTTTGATTTTGCAAATTAGTGTGTGTATGGTGTGTGTGATTTTGATTTTGTATTTTAGGGTTTGTAGTTGGTGATGGATATCATTTTGATTTTGGGGGAAAAGGATATGTGTGACTGAAGAGGAAATAAATAATGGAGGATCTAAAAATGAGATTTTAATTTTGGGAAAATTAGGGCGGGATATGAATCATATGATGAAAAGATTTTAGAGAGAAGACCAAAATTTTGGCAAGCAAACACAAACTAAACTTTAGACACACATATTAACTTACGTGACAACATGTATCGAATTTTGGTTACACTTAATCATGTATGTCTATAGTTTAGTGTGACCATATATGACATTTGGTCATCAGAACACCCCAAATCTCGATGACAATGGAAGACTTAATCAAGCTTTCATGCATTACATGGATTGGTACAACACACAAGTATAGCAAACAATATAGTCATATTATCATTCAAAACCAATCCCAACTTTAATTATCCAATACAATCATCCCAAAATAGTTAAATGTAAGGCCCAACATAATTTATAAGTTTATGATGCGTACATATTATATTATGATGGAGTAGTTTTAAGAATATGATGAATAGATATATAAGTATGATTTAGTAGTTTCAGTCTGTAGATTATAATATTATGATGTAGTAGTTTTAAGATTAGTTATAAGTTTATGATGCAAAGACATTAGGACTATGATGCATTAGTTTTAAGACTCGATGAATACTATTTAAAAGAGAACCATACTTGCTCAATCAAGGATTAATGAAAGCTCAATGTATTATTAATGGTTAATTATTGTTATAGTTAGTTACAATTGATAGAGTTTAGAAGGTATGAATAAGGTACTTGAAAGTGAGTCTGGATTTTAACACCACCCAAGCATAGCCACCGTTTGGACATAGTTGTTATGGACATAGGGAAGTAATTGTGATATGTACCAAGAATTGAGGGATGATTCTGCAAAGGTTAAAGATGCATAGATGGTTATTGATGCTAATGTAGATGGAAGTAGGAATGAGGAAGGATTCACAATGGCTACTAGTAACAAAACACTGCTAGTCATTGCACATTTGAATTGGTTTAGTATGGTATGCACACAGATATGATAGTCATAGGATTATATAGGATTAGTCTAGGGGACTGCAACCATAGGATTACATAAAAGGGCTTACTAAAGCCATAGGATTACATAAGATTATTCTAGGGGACTGCAGCCATAGGATTACATAAAAGGGCTTACTAAAGCCATAGGATTACATAGGATTATTCTAGGGGACTGCAACCACTAACATTACTAAAGCCATAAAACCAGTTAAACTGCTACCACTACCATTACTAACTTGTAGTGGTTCCAAACCACTCATTTCCTCCCCTTCCTTTTCCCCTTCCCCTTAGTTGTCTCATCTTCATTGTTGATAGGTTTGGCAACAAAGTCTTTGATGCCTAGTTTGGCACAAGTTGCCTTGTTTGGCAATCCCAGAACTTTGGGCCTAGCATCAAAAGCTAGCTTGGCAAGCTGCTTTGAGGTTAGTGGCACCTCCTCATCATCAGGTTCAACTTGCCTTGAGCTGGAACCAACTTTCCAATCAATAGGTAGTGGCTCCTCAATGGTCTGCAATGGTGGAAAATAAGTTCCCATGATATTTCTTCGATCGATCTTGTTCGCCAGCTCTTCAGTAGTGGTGGAAATGGTTATTATTTCGATAACAAAAAAGATATGAGTAATCGGCATAAAAGGTATGACTTATTAAGTTGTTAGATACGGTGTATGGCTAGAAACAATGTTCTTGCTTGAACTCATCTTTTGAAATGTATGTTTAGATAAACATATATGAGAAGAAGATGTGGGATATGGTCATGGTTCATTTGGTTTTATAACAAGTCTCAAGAATGCTTGAGATTCTCAAATAGTTTAGATGCTCACCTATGTTACGCCTAGATTCTCAACTATGTATGTGATCGCATAAAGGCAATGATCGCTTAATCAATGTAAATCTGCATAAAGTCAATGACCGCCTAATCAATGACCGCAAATATTATAGATTCTCAAATAGTATTGATCGCTTTAAGCAAATCTGCATAAATGAAATCATGCATAAAGGAAATCAGAACAATGATCGCATAATATATATTTCGCATAAAGGAAATGGGAAATCAGCAAATATTGATGACTTTAAACAATGACAACCGCATTTACTCCAAAGATGTAAAAATTGTAAAATAATAACAAAACATATTTACAAACCGCATATTATATTATGATGCAAGAATATTATATTATGATGCGAGAGTTTTAAGAATATGCGAGAGTAGTTTTTAGATGAGTTATAAGTTTATGATGCAGTACATATTATATTATGATGCAGTACATATTAGATTATGATGCAATTGATTAGTACGTTGATGTATATTTATATGAGTAGGATTACTAGTGTTTTAGGAGTATTCTCAGTTCTTATATATGTATGCTTCAATAGTATTTGATGTCTAGTATAAATATGAGTATGATTATTAGACTTTTAGTAGATGGTTGCAGTAGATTCATGTCTATATGAATCATTAACTCAAAATGTTTGATGCAGTACATATAGGAGTAAGTATTTTGATTACTATATAATTATGATTTAGTAATTTTTTGCAGTAGATTTTAATATTATGATGCATTAGTTTTACACATAACTTAACTTAAACTCATATGCCACAGAGAAGTCTCACGCATTGATACATTAATACATTTGCATAGATACCACATAAACACACATTAAAACAGTTTTCGACAACTAAAAAACTAATATGATACTAAAAACATAAATGACCATCATCATAAACTACTTTTTAGTTCCAGAGCTCTCTCCCTTGCTTTTCTTATTTGCTTTGAGTCGTTGAAACAGATTTTCAAGACTACTAATCCTATTTTCCAAATTATAAATATCTTCAAATAATGTAGGATTATTCACTTGTTGCTCCACTTCGTTTTTATCATCTTCCTCAGTTTGTTGCACCACCTCGCTTTGCTGCATCACCTCACTTTGAAACTCTTCCTCCACCTCATTTTGCTGCACTATCTGACCTTGCTGCACCATTTCACCTTGCTGCACCACCTCACTTTCAGCCTCCTCCTCATTCTCTAGATCTTCCTCATCTTCATCTTCTTCCTCCTCTTCCCCATCAAGTCCATAAATCTCATCCCAGTAGAAGTCTTGGCGACGCAACCAATTAAGGATATTTGTCCTCATCCACACACTCACTTGCCTATACGAACCATATTCTGAAATCGGTTCTTCCCAAAAGCATCTAACATCACAAAAAGCAAATAGTTGTTTAATACAAACTCATACTCTTCTTCATCATTTTGAAAGTTTCCATTTGGTGCTGCCATTGTTCTTGAGTGAGAATAAGAGAGAAGAAAGTGAGTGTGTGTGATAATAAGAGAACATAAACTAGTAAAATTTTATGTAGTAGGATATTTAGTATAGAGTAGATTATGTAAGTAGTAACAAGAATCTTATCTTTTTACATTGTGCTGTACTTGAGTGAGAATAAAATACTGTCTCAAAGAATACTATCAAAAGGTAAATTTTATAAGCAGTACCAAGACTTATCTTTACACTGTGTAAAGAATCTTATCTTATCTTTACAATGTGCTACAGTTGATATAATTATTAATATAGAACATGTCTTGAGTAATTTTTAAACATTTTACACAAGTTTTTTTGAGGAACTTGTGATTTATAATTTGGATGTTCAGACATTTAAATGGCAATGTTTATAATTTGGATGTTTCAGACATTTAAGTGTTTAGGGACTCAGCAGATTATACTGAAATCAGTTAAAAGTGTAGTGAGACATAAGTTTGTAACTAGTGAAGCGAATAGAAATTTATTTGATTGCTAATGCTAACTGAAAACGATAGTGTCAGTTTGTAATTTAAATAATAGTATCGCTAGCGATGCACTATTTTATATATGTGATGCACTATTTTTTAAGTCTTTGATGCAATATTTTTTTTCACATTCTTTTTGTTAAACATACAGGTGCAGATGTTGAAACTGTTCGAATTAGAGATCATGTTGGTTTTTATGTTTGTGGAAAAGATGGAACTAGAATTTGGTATCCTGATTGCCTTGAAAAACCTATAGAAGGATGTCATTTTATTTCAATAAATCAGGCCTATAATTTTTAAGTGGCGTATGGTAAAAAGGGCGGTTTTGACTGTAGAAGAGGTAGCCAAGACAAGGCAAAAGGTTTTTCGGATGCAACGTTGAAGTATTTCTATTGTTCTAGACAAGGGTTAAATGAAGATTCTAATGGTAACCGGTGATTCACATCGATAATGATATAAGTGAACAAAGTGAAATCGGTGATGATTCCCATAGGTTTGGTGATGTTAAGAAAAAGCAAACCAGGAAGAGGACTTCATTTAGGTGTGGTTGTTCATCATCACTCACAATTAAGAAAATAGGAAACATTTATGAAGTTACGAAGTTTGAAGATGGACATAACCACCCGCTAGTAGCTGAAAAAGATATGATTTTTTTGAAGAATTCAAGGAAGATGGGTTATACAAAGCAGCATTTTCTTTACCAAGTTTCAAATGCAAATTTTGGTCCTGCTGTTGGGTTTAGATTGATGAAACAAGTCTACGGTGGCTTTGACAGAGTTGGTACAACAGTTATTGATTGTAAGAATCAGAAGAAGAAAATTAGTGTTTTTATTGGGGATCGAGATGCTCAAATGGCTGTTGAGAAGTTGTTGAGTCGAAAACTTCATTCTCCTGGTTTCTATGTCAATTATTATAAAGGTGATGCATATATTCTTTAGTTCATTAAATTTTTAATATCTGTTTGCATCATAGTTATTTTTGTAGGTGCATCACTTTTATAATAATTTGTGCATCATAGTGTCAATATTTGGTGCATCACATTATTAAAGTTATTAAAATTTTAATATATGTTGCATCATAGTTATATTGTAGGTGCATCACTTTTATAATTATTGGTGCATCGTATTGTCAATATATGGTGCATCACATTATTAAAGTTCACATTTATTATAGTTTTATTTTTTTTGTTTTAGGTGATGATGATAAGTTGGTTGGGCTTTTTTGGGCTGATGAAGAAGCTATTAAAGACTATGCTTCTTTTGGTGATATAGTTTCTTTTGATGCGACATTTCGATCAAACAAGTATAATCTTTTGCTTATGATAAAAATTAGTTTAAATATATTTCTATTTTAAAGAGATTCGATTAAATAAGTATAATTTTATATAGGTATGAGATGGTATTTGTTCCTTTTATCGGTATCAACCATCATAACCGTTGCCTTACATTTGCTTCGGGTTTGCTTGCCGATGAGAGTGCTTGTGCTTACATATGGTTACTTGAACAATTCAAAGAAGCTTTTGGGAAAGAACCGGTTGTTATTATCGATCAAGATCCATCAATGAAAATTTCTATTGAAGAGTGCTTCCCAAATACGAGGCATCGTTTGTGTATGTGGCATATAATGCAAAAATTGACTACAAAGGTATTTTTTTATATCCATTTTTATGATGCAGTTGATTTAAAATTCTAATGCAGTTAATTTTTTTATATTCCATTCCAATTTAGCTTAAGATGCACTATTTTTTAAACTGATGTAGTGGAATTTCGTATTAACATTTTTCTTTTTTTTATAGGTTGGTACTGCATTTTGTAATAGGACAGATTTTAAACAACGAATTTGTGATATTGTGTGATGCACCAAATATTGCCTAAGAATTTGAGAGAGAGTGGGATAGGATGATTAATGATTTTGAACTATCTGATAACAAATGGTTAGGTGATATGTTTAATATGAGGGAAAGATGGATACCTACGTATTTACGTGATGTGCATATGGCAGGACTTATGCGTACTACTTCAAGATCAGAAAGTGAGAACCATTTTTTTGGTAAATGGACCAGCCCTCACCTTACTCTAGTTGAATTCTTAAGTCATTACGATACTGCTATTGAGTATCAAAGGTACATTGAGCGTAAGAATGACCATGATTCAAGATATAAAACTCCAAAATTCAAAACAGAACATCCTATGGAGAAAGAAGCATGTAAGCTATATACTAGGACACTATTCTTTGACGTGCATGATGAGATTCTTGGTTCTTATAAGTATTGTATTGGATTGAGTGTTGTTCAAGCTGAGAATATGGAGAAATATGCAATCCGTGATACTGAGTTTTGGAATGGAAAGAGTGGTGACAATTATTTTACTGTTTATCAGGTATGTAAAAGATAACTGTAATGCACTAAAATTAACATTGTGATGCACTAGAAACAGTAATATTATATATTGTAATGCACTATTAATTAACATTGTTATGCACTATTTTTATACATTTTAATGCACTAGTATTTTTATATACATTTATGTACTAGTGCATCACAGCATCATATCTAGTGCATTATGTACTAGTGCATTGTCACACCATCATTATCTTAATTTATTGTATCATATTGTAAATATTTCTTTATTTGTTTTCATTTATTTTTTTTGTAGGTTGATTTCTGTAAGTCTGAGATGATTGTTCAATGTTCTTGTAATCGGTATGAGTCGTATGGGCTTTTATGTCGTCATGCATTCTATGTTCTAAGGATGAACAATGTCAAGGAGTTTCCTCGAAATTACTTAAAAAAGAGGTGGTTAAAGAATACCAAGCCTTCAAGATCTGCTCTTCCAAGAATAATTGGTGCATCAGATTTAGTACGGAATGAAGTTCTAGATATGTACGAGATTTTTGAATCTACTGTTGATCGTTTGGTACATGATTTGAGCAAGATGCATATATACAAAGACAAGTTGCAAGAGTTATTGAATCAAGCTGTAATTGATATTCCAACAGTTCCAAAGTGTGATGGGAAAGCTGTGATGAGTTCTATGCTAGGTGTGAAAGAACCTGAAAAAAGTCAATAAACAATCCAGGCAAGAGTAAAACTAAAGGAACTGGTTGTTTTTCAAGGTTTAAGCCTATAGCTGAAGTATCTGCTAAAGAACTATCAAAGAGAAGGACGTGTGGGGTATGCGGACAAAAGGAAGGCCATAATTCTAGGACTTGTACAAGGCAAATGGTAGAAACTACCCCATCAAAGAAAAAAAAGCTACAAGAACAGCCAAGAAGAGAAGGTTTGAGACAATCTAAACGCAAAAATTGATTATTCTTTTCTATATTGAAAGCACACATAAAACATGAGTGTTCTTTTTTCTTTTCTTTTTTTATAAATAAAGCACTTGATGAATTGTAAAGAAAGATAGGTATAGCATACAGTTTTAATGGAAGATTATATTAGTTACAGTATTTTTTTGTTGTTTATCATTTTGCAATAAATTTTACTCTGTGATGCAATAGATTTAACACTATGATGCAATAGGTTTTACATTATGATGCACTATGCATACATATTATAATGCGATATTTTCTAATGTCGCTTTATACACATAATTTTTATATCTTTTTATTTCTTTCTTATCTTCAAATATTGTCATACATTTCAATTTTCAATGCACATCGAGAATCTTATCTTTTCTTATAAACTTTATTCTAGTTTCTCACAATCCATTCATCTTTATCATTTTGCCTCATGCAATAGATTTAACACTATGATGCAATAGGTTTTACATTATGATGCACTATGCATACATATTATAATGCAATATTTTTCTAATGTCATTTTATACACATAATTTTTATATCTTTTTTATTTCTTTCTTATCTTCAAATATTGTCATACATTTCAATTTTCAATGCACATCAGAGAATCTTATCTTTTTCTTATAAACTTTATTCTAGTTTCTCACAATTGCAGTTTCTCATTCATCTTTATACCTTGGAATGCTTCCTCAAGAATTGAAGGTGGATACTTTTAGATTAGCTTTATGAATCTCTTCAATCATCTTAAACTTACAAACATCACCAACAAGTAGATAATTCATGTTTAATATGTACTTTGTTTGGTGATGTTTTTGTTTAAATTGATTCATGAGTTTCAAAAGCATCCGATAGTGTCCATCTTCCATTTATGGGGAAACATTTCAAGTAGATATTTAAAGCGAATCACAAGAGAATTTGAACGTGATGCGAAAAGATAAATATTGATGCGATAGTATTAAATATAATTACAAGTATAAGTTATCGCATCACTATGTTATTCTACTGCGTCACATAATTATTTTTACTACATCACAGTTACTTGATAAATGTAATCAAATTCAAACCATATATAAAATCAATAACAAAGACCGATCATTATAAGTAAAAGTACTTAGTTTTCAACATCTATTAACCAAAATTAAATGTACCATACAATTACTGATCATTCATTAAAACACATCCAAAAGATTTCAGTTTTTGAGTAATCTCAATAGAAATTTCACATCAGCCTTCAATTGTCTTTTCCAGAGTTTCTTTAAACTTTTTCATCAAATTTTGATCCATTATGACATCAATATGACTTAAGATCTTAAATCTTTTTCCTTGCTTCTTTGCAAATGCTTCAGCTGCTTTCATTACTTCCTTCTTTTTGAGATTTAGATCTTTGAGTAATATCTTTGCCAAGTACTTTGCGCGAAGCATTTTCAGTTGTCCTCTTAGAACTTCAGCTTCCCTATTTAGTACATCCAAAAATACTTCTTGACCAATATAGGTTTCCATATGCCTCATGACAAAGATACCACAGTCGACACTATTGTAGATTGTCTTCCATTTTATCTACACTAACCTTCGGTTCGCCAATAAAATCTCTACGATTTTTGGGTGGTTTTTCCTTTCTAGGTAATTGATAAATGAATCAATCTGTGAAAATAATACGATACAGTTAAATTAATTTTAGTTTCTTACATGCTCAATATATATAACTATGATGCAGTAAAAACTTTGAAATTTAGTAGTTTATAACACTTTGATGCAGTAGGAAAACAATCTTTGTATTTTTAGTTATACTTACCACAACATTTGCATAATCCCCATATCTATCTGAGATGTTTTCTATACCGTCGTCGATGTTGTCAAGGATGTCTATATCACCTTTCTTCAGATTAAACCAGATGAGATAGTAATGATTTGATCCATTTTCAATCATCTTTATACAAGGAAAGAAAACCCGTTGTCATTTTAATGCATTAACATCATTGAAATTCATGTTAAGAATCAAATCACTGAAACTTGCAATAATAAATCTATTTTTTTTTTACCAAACTAACATCATTGAAATCCTTTACTCTTGCATTCTAAAACACTTTTAACATTTTCATCAAAACTTTATTTCTTTTCTCCACATCCTTTCCATCTTCAACCATATGATGAGGTTTGTTTTCATAAACATGAAATGTTTTATAAGCATTAAAAGTGTCAATTAAATTTAGCTATATTATTTAGATAAATTTCTCACCAAAGATCATTGTACTACAATAAACATTTGCTTTCCGTAAAGTTTGTCTCGAATTGCTCTTCATCGCTTAGTATAATGCTCCATACATCAATTATACTTGAAGCAACTCTAATTTCGGGATAAAGGCTCAAGAAAACGCACGTTTTAATTCTAATCCTTTTCCATGGAAAACAATATCATCGCACGTTATGATTCAAGAACATTTTAGTATTTAATGCAAGAACATATAATTATTGATGCAAGATAATCTAAACAAAGGATGAAGTAACATATATACATTGATGCATTAACATATAGGTATTGATGCGAGAAATAATCTAAACAGTGATGCAATGAATCGATAACGCTACATGCGTGTTCGGGGTCAAAGGAACTTCCTTTTCTTGAGCAAGTTTTATAACACCCTAGGCGATGAACCTAATCGTTGTAGTGTAGTAATTAGGGTAAGCCACGGGTATTGATATCGTTCTCTAGGGAATAGTGTCGTTAGGTGAAGTGTATGTCGATTTAAGTCTAAAGGTGAGGATGATTATTTTGTATTTTTATATTTTATGAATCTCGGTTTTGGAGGGGAGGGTGGAATTAGTTGCTAGTCAACTAACCCAAAAGCTACTAACTAAATTATGGATCTACCAGTAACGTGAAGTGTATTTACTTATGATGTATTACTCCTTGCTAGCTATCCAATTCTACCTACTGAATTGTCACGTCCTATTGATGGTTGAATTGTCACGTCCTTATTCTTAACGCGTTGTGTTTTCTAAGGTCGTAAGGTGTGCATTCCCTAACTCTTTAAAGTCACCTTTAAGTGTACTAAACAAAATCCACTAAATCATTCATAAACTAACTTTAAGGTTATCTTTGGTTTAGTAAACGAAATCCACCAAGTCATTCATAAACTATCAAAGATTTATCAAGTATTAAACACAACGATAGCCTAGTCGCACTCCTAAGCTAATTACAATTAAGATAAGAGACAACCAATCAAACAAGAGGCAGTGAGGGTGCAAGAATTATAAACTAAACCAATTAGACTCATTGAAATTGTCACACCCTAATGATGAAGATAGACACAAGCATCACTAAGAAATCAATAAGATCTAATTAATTATACGCAAGTTTCATACAATCATAAGCAAACACAAGGTGAATTAGCCAAGCATAATTAATGAAGAGCAAGCATCAATCATGATAATTGAAGACATACCATAGGATTGGATAATCAAACAAACCTTTACACAATGTTTATAAAGTGTTTGAAACCCTTTAAGTTGCTGGAAAAACACCTACCTAAACCCTAGAATCGGACTTAGGGTTTAGGGCTTGCAAAAAGTGAAGTTATAATGTTATATTTATAGCGTATTTTCTGTTCAAGAAGAGCGACG